>JAMKCH010044715.1:0-11853 GCA_023653785.1 Ophioderma brevispina
ATCAATTCTAAAAAAATGTGTACCTTGGCGTTGGGCGTAATTTGAGGTCATGTTGTACAAAAACTGTGCAGCTGACAAACGGCAAAAATCTATGGAGTTTCTTTAATCCCGTTTGTCAAAGGAGCACCGTAAAAATACACGACTATTTTAAGGAACGCTATGGGGGCGAGTCCCGGGGCCAGCGTGCTGCAAGATTGCCGTTATTTTTAGCTTTATAAATAACAGAACATGAAGTTTATGATGATCCGTTTTAAACCGTGAGAGCTATGAGGTAGAAAATGCTTAATCTAGATATTAAAGTCATTAAAAATACTGTTTATTTATGGCGTTTGCATTTTTGACTTGGATTTAGTTTCTCAATGGAAAATGGCGTCCGAGGGGGTAGGATTTTTTACGGGAGGTTGAAAGGTTTAGGTGAAGATTTTCAAGTTGTATAATAGATATCCTGACAAATATCAGCCATAGGTCGTAGGTTAGGTTAAACAAAATTGGGTTAAACCAGGAGTGGGCGCCAGAGTAAAATATTAGAGAGGGTGCATCATTGCAACTAATGGCAAAACAAAAACCCTAATTACGGTATATTACGCAAAAAAAACGTGTTGCTTCTTCTTCTTCTTCTTTTTTTTTTTTTTTAACCCTCGTCTACCTGAGCCATTTTTGTAAAAAAACTCCCGAAGGGGGGGTGGGTACCACCCCCTTGCTTGATTTTCGTTACTGAACACCCATTCCTGTAAATGTCGGTACCAAAGGTCGCTTAGAGTTTCTTCTTCCATTGGTAACAAAAAAAGACTAACATCCCCATTTATGACGTCACCAGACGTTCATATGTTGAGGAAAGTACGAAAATACTGAATATAGGGTGGAAAATTGATATTTCGCAATTTTAGCCCGACTCACACCCCCTATTATAGCTCTACTAAAATGATTTCTTATTTAAAAAACTAGTCATTTCCCATCAAGTAGAGGCAAAAACCGCATGTGAAAATCTGATTTTCCTAACCTTTTTGGGCGAAAAATTGAATTTTAATTTTCACTGTGTGGGTCTATGGAAAGGGCGTTTTGCTGAAATCGAACTTTATGACGTCTTGTGAAGTAATGATAGGCAGGTGGGTACTCATTTTGGTATCAAAGGGGGGGGGAAAAGAGGAGGGACATAGCTATCTAATGGTACCAAAATCAGTGTATGTGATGTTCGTTTGTGTGGTGTGTAGGCATGTGGTATTCTCTTCCGGAGCGACAGGGGGTGGTTACCACCCCCCCCGTGATTGATCACTTTGGAATCTCACCCTGTATCTTAACCTATACCAGGGTGGATGTTGTTTTGGATATTAAAAAGGATCGGGAACAGTCAATTGACCAATTAATTTAATTAATAGTGGCACCCAAAAAAAGGGGGGTTTAGGCAAAGGCGGGTAAAAGGAAAAAACCTGAAGGGTTAGACGAGGGTTAAACTCTTAGGGGCGGTCGGCTCCTGCCCCCTGCCCCCCCCGGTGCCGCCCCTGTTACTAATTATTGTTAATTCAGTATCAAACCAAACGAAATTTAAATAGTTTAACCAGCTATTTTATTACGTTCTACTCGCAACTTTCTTATGCGCTCTAATATTGGGAGATATAAATAATGCGAATGAATATCCGATAATCTCCTGGAAGGAAACGTCGTACCAGATGTGAGTTGCTGAAGAGTATGCGATAAACATAAACGCACTCTTGTCATTAGTTTCGGCACTTGCTTTTGATTTCGTCGTATTTGAAGAGCCATTTTGCATACATTATGAAGGTAAGTGAGATTTTGTGTTATAGTAGCATTTAGCGAATGAAAACAAAGAGCAGTAGCCTTGATGGCAATGCTGTCATTTGATTCAAACTCCTTTCCAGTACAAGCAGAAGTCCAGGATCGCTGCTAAATATCTTTGTAAAAGATATAGGAGTATTAATTTCCACTCAACTATATTGGTTTCTTCAATTTATTACAGCAAAATGCCACACGTTGTTTCTCAGTAAAGGTACCTAAAAATGTAACATTGTGTGACAATTTTTAGCTGATAAAACAGAATTTTGTTAAACGACTTTTCTTAGTTACTTTTTGTTCAATGTTGATATCTATTGGTAAAGAGAAAAAAATAAGAACTATTAATTTTCTAATTTTTTGGGGTTAGTGGGAAATTATACGGTGTAACATTTGAACGGTGTTAACCAACCGTTATGAACCTGCGGCTATATCTGAAAAGTAGCAGTGTACATGCTAGAATGCACCTGAGTTAGAACACTGTGCCGTGTAGTATCTAGATGAAATAGGAGTAATAGCTGGGTGTACTTAGAAAAACATTCAATTTTAACGTTTGACACACAATGTTTAGAACGTCTATGTCAAATTTAATGGCTCTATTTCGAACGCAAATACAAACAATCATTGATGTTTTCAATTTAGGGGGGATGTATTTTTATTTTCAGTTCGTAAAAATAGAACTTTCAAAAATCAGCTAATGTTATTCATACCACAATTTTGGAATCAATACTTGAAATGTTACAATTTTATCCGAAGAAAGTGAACATTTAGAGCACAAAAATACATCGCGGTCCTCAGACCACTAGTGTCGCTTTCCGTCACGGTTTGTGGGCCTCATATGACCTTTGACATTGATATATGACAATTGACCTCATAAACAAAAGAGGATTCAAGTGTAATATCCATAAATTAAGTTTGGTTCCAATTGAACTTCAACTTTTCAATTGTGTTCAATTTTACCTTTTTAGCCCACATCTTACAACTTGACCTTTCACCTTTGTATGCGACCTTTGACCTCATCAACAAATTAGGGTCCCATGTTGCACCTATGACTCAAGTTTGGTTGAAATCCATCGAAGTATGCGGGTATTACAAGCAAATGTTCACCCTTTTTCACAACAGACAGCAACATAAACAGACTGTAGACAACGTGATCCCTATGTGGCTTGCCTGCTAAGGCAACACAAAAATTGCTATAAAATATAAAGGTGGTCACTAACACAACAAAATTCTCCCACTTTTTATCTTTCTCTAACTATACCCGTAAATTATGTGAAAAGTTATATAAATAGGTATTCCACATTCTTCAAAATTGGACAATTTCTGCAGCCTGATCGGTATATGTACCTTTACTGTGAAAACCCAACATCGTCACTTTCAAAAGGTATAAGAGTGAAAAAATCACTCTCGAAAGGCTTAACAATTGTAAAGTTTACTCCAGAAGGGTGAACGATCACTCCACACAATGACCGAAATTTCACTCGGTAAGAATTGCCAACAATTATCACTCTGTAAAGGCGATCGTTGTTTTTATGCCAACAAGGCCTGTAAGTGGTACTACTGAAGTTCAGCTCTTCAAATAACAAGTACATCGTAATTGTAAGTTTCCATTGCATTCTCATGTTTCAAAAACACGGCATTCCGCGCAGGTGTGTGTTACCCTTCGTTACATTGAAAGGTACGCATTACTACCAGCTGCTCTGAGTGGACTTAAAATCAACAGGTTAAATTTAGAAGTGCCACGTCAAAGTATTTACTACAAATGCGTGGAGAGCTAATTGGATCAATTTTCAATTGGTCGACCATGCGCGTAAATTCGTGAAACACACACAGGCCGTCTTGAACACCGGTGTGAAAGCAGATATAGTCCGGTAGGAGCCATAGTCCGGGGCTCCATAGACGATAACGGAATAAAGCGTGAAACTATGTTTGCGTAAAGAGTCAACTGAATCGATTGCCCTATTTTTCAACCATTGTTCCCGGACTATGAGTACGCCGGAACAATTTTTACTTTCTACACCGGGACAAATGGGCATTTTGTTAAAAACTAGAGTACGCATTGATTTTTTTTTTTTTGATATGCTCTTAAAACAACTTAAATAAAGTTTTTATTTGCCGTTTATTTCATTCAAATCTGATATTTAGAACATAGAACAAAAGATAATGTTTCGTCAAAAAGGAGAGTGCAAAAACATATTGGTCCGATTTGCATTATTTACTAAATTGTAAGATTGCGACAAACTTGATTTTGTAACATACTCAAAACTGGACGTTATTGGACTATTGAACCTAATGAAGTCGCGACAATCACTTTTGAACTTCATTATGGTCAATAAAGTGTGAACATTGTCTTTATGATCACGCCCGTAATCATACATATGTTTTGTTAAGTTATTCTGACAGCATTTTGATGACATGAAATCAGGTAATTGACAATCGACGAGACAGTGTATTTGGGGGATTACAGCTGCATTATCTTTTCTTATTATAGGATTTTTGATAATTGTATCGTGTGTCGTACAAATCTTTGAACAAATCTTAATCAAGTTAAAGGCAAGAAGCTGTGCAAACATGGCTTAACACTCCCAGTGCTTGTCCACAAAATAGCTTGTATAGAGTTAGATATTAAGTTTCAAATAATGGCCGAAATTGGAGGCAGTAGATTTGATAGAAATGTTAAGACCAGTGCAAAAAATCATTAATTTTTTCCACATTATTCTTAAATCCTGGTCGCACATTTAAAGGTGCAACGAGAGATTTCAAGTCGTCAATATTTTTGTGATATGTAGTGATTTCATATAGATTAGACATGCAATTGATCCCCTACCTTTTATTTGGCTACAGAAACAACTTAAATGAAAACAAAAGGTGATTTGTATATGCTCATACATGTATTTCAATAGAAAACATAGGCTGAATTTCGTATTTGCTCCTATAGGAAATTAGAAATTTCAAAATTTTGATACCAAAGAAAAAATTCTCAGTTTAATCCTTTCAGATTGGGATATTTTTGATAGAAAGCTTTATATCAGTGCAAAAATCAGAATTTTCATATTTTTAGGGACACCTGTTATTTGAAATCCTCGTGGCACCTTTAAGCTGAGTTTATCCTACCGAACAAAGAGTAAACATTTTCCCTAAAAGATGAGAGTGGTTCTCTTTTCGTAAATGTATAATAGAAGACATTTTAGAATGAAGACAAAGGCCATGTGGGACTGGAATTGGATTGGGCTTAAAACACTGTCCATATTTCTGGCTATTCCTTCTTGTGATTCCTGCACGAAAAATCAACATAGACACGTATAGAGTTAAATGGGGTTTATGGGCTTTATTCCGTATAGACTTAATTGATATATTTCACCCAAGGATACACCATTATTTCTAGTACTCGTAAATTGAGTTGTCTAAAGAATGTGGCAAACTTCAAAATTGGTAGTGATTACGGGCATTCCTCACATGCGTTGAAATTTCCCAGACATGCTATGGCGAGAGAGTAAACTGAAAACACCATAAATACACGTTGGAAATCCGAAATCCTCAATGCTCGAGTAGGCAAAAAAGGACAAAACTGCGAGTAATAACAAAAACTAATGAATTTAAACCATTTATATATATATCTATATATTATATTATAGATATATATATATATATTATATTATATCTGTATATATATAACCCTATATCCGCACCTTTGGGAGACCACTGATCTTGTGTATTCTAATGAATACGTTAGGAGACGTTTACAGTCTCCCTAACGTTTCCTTTAGAATGCGGTTTATTCCGTCCAAAGGATATGAATATTACTTTATGCAAAATGAAAGGGTAATCCACTAGAATAACAAAGGATCTGAATATTAATTAATTACATAACTATAAGAGACTCATTTAAGCTAATGATTATTCAACGTCTCCCAAATATACCATTGTGAGGCTTATATATATATAATAGGAATATATATAATTATTCAATTCAAATTCAAAATTAGTTTTATTAGCATTATTCATTCAGCCAATAATTGCATAATGATACAATTATTTACTGTTATTATGGGAAGTAAATATTGACATATTAGAGGGGAAAAATAATATACAGAATGTTGAGATGGCCATTGATTAATCAAAGAGGGAGAGGCAATAATAAGGTCTTGATTTGGACTTGAGCATGACCCCACCTAAGAAATTATATACAATGATTATGATCATAATTAACTACTGGACAAGACATGACAAGACAAGACAGGAAGGACGATAAAGACGAGACTTGACAATTATTGTTTAACAAGATCAGGGGCAAAAGTACAGGTGAACAGTGCGAACAGTGTAAGAGAAGGTAAAAATGTTATTGCAAGTATTGAGTGGTCACTAAAAAAATTGAGGGGAAAAATACTGGTGAAATGTTTATGACTGATAATCAAAATTCAATATTTAAATATTTATTAATTAACCTCTTGTTTAGATTAAAATTAAAAGCATTAATGGTTTTAGAGTTTATGATACTTTTACTAAGTATGTTCCATATTTGGGACAGAGTATTTATATATATATAGATATATATATATATATATAACCCTAATCGCACCTTTGGGAGACACTGAATCTTTGTATGTATAATGATTACGTTAGGGAGACATTTTCCTGTCTCCCTAACGTTTCCTTTAGAATTCCGGTTTATTCCGTCAAAGGATATGAATACTAATTTATGCAAATGAAGGGTAATCCAGTAGAAGAACAAAGGGATATGAATATAATTAATTTAAATAACTATTAAGAGATCATTATAAGCTAATGAATTATTCAACTGTCTCCCTTATATACCATTTGTAGATTTATTTGACCACACATATGGTACCACCAGGCAGAATAATTTACTATAGCCGGATTTTCCTCTGAGATTTTAATAGCTTAGTTTCAAGCATGGAAATTAATTACTGTTTTGTGCAGGATATCGCACAGCAAACGCTTTATTGTCTTAAGGGGCTAGGGTAGAAGTAAGGGAGTGGGTACTCGTGGAAAGGGGTAAGAACATAAGCGCGCCGATAACACATACACTAGGTCGCATTTTATCCCTTACTATAAAATGTCTCACTTTTGGGTCCGTTTTGACGTAGAGGCAACCATACAAATCGTGTGGGTGAGGGAAAGTACCCACGGGGCATAGGAATTAATTACCTTTCCGGGGGAAATCGCACGCAAAAACCCAAAGTAGATAATCGGTTGTGCCAACGTAAATCATCAGAACTGAAACAGAATCGAACGAAAATGTCCCGGGGTTTTATAACGTCTAGCTAATTACGACAGCTTAGCAGGTAGCATAACACATGTTTGTCTATACTGCATGACGATTTACATCTGATATGAATGAAAAAGGGTCAGTACCCGTTACATTTCGAGATTTTCCATGCATCCCTGAAGGGTTAAAATGTCGCTGGGCCTAATATTCAGATTCAATAGCAATATACCTTTTGATTGACGAGCCCAAGCAACGTTGTTCACAGTTCAAGATTGGAAGGAAATCTTAAAGGAAATATGTCCTGATTCTGAATATTTGGAAAATTTGGTCTGGATGGAAAGCTTCAGTAACGGAGCTTACCGGTAATCAAAATTATAGTTGAAAAATTGTCCACATTTGTTGGTATTTTGCCCTTGTAATTTCCCGCCCAATAGCTTACTCGAAAACGATGCCGACAAATCCACATCGCAGGCAAATGTGACGTCAAAGTGATTGGACAATCCATAATTTACGTCTTGTGTCCATCATATCGCAGTGTTGTGGACACTTGCCTATAGAGTGAACTGATGCGATCGTAAGTGTTTTTATATCAATAATAATTAAAAACACAACGAAATGAAGCAACAAGATGTCAGTCTGTAATTTTTGTTTCGAATTTTAGTATTCCTTTCATTAATCCATCAATATTACAGTGTCAGCAATAACAATCGAGTCAACACGATGTTTTGGTATCCCTTTGACGTCACGAGGAGAGCAAAAAGTGGGGCGCTTTTTTTATCCAATGCACGCCGTGGCCAAAAATCTGCGCCCGTTTTCTTTCGTATGTCAAAAAAGCAAAAATTAAAATGCCTCTCTATTTTGTGAATTTTACCATCAAATTGTATTATTTTTTCGGGAATTCGTGCTGTATGTCTATATTCTTATGAATGTAAGTCAAAATGAGCTTGACAAAAATCTGAAATATCCTTAACACTGGGCCCGGGGACACTGGCAACTATACCACATAGGTGCTCTTCCCCCCCCTCATTGACAGGCAAATGAAGATGAGAGTTTGAGTTTCAAATATCGTTGAAAACCAATTTCGTAAAATTACTACATAATGTGTCACAAGCGCCAGTGAGGGTGCTTCTGTCATGCATATATGGATTTATGTTGATAGTTGATTACATTCGATTTGAAACGGTCTTGTAGGTTTTCACGGTGTATGTTAACAGAAAATGACACCCCTCAATCTTCTCTCGCAGAGTAGACTACGCGATATTTCGATGTCCAAGTCTCTTGAATTTTGCATATTATAATTAACCATGTGTATCATGGGTGGGAAGGACAGGCCCAAGTAAATTCAAAACTCAGAAAAACAGGGGTTTAAGTAAGCAATATCAACAAAATAACAAAAATGTTTAGGATTTTTTAGGAGAAAGCGATATGTTATTCAAATGATCAAAGAGAATGATGAAGTAATAAGTAATAGATTATGCAATGGACGAACTTACGTGTTTTGTAAAAAAAAAAAAATGTTGTATGACGGTCGATTTTCTTGAAAACGGTGCACTTCCAGATATTTTGGGTTTTGGTGAATAAAACACTTTTAACAATGCTTTTTGGAACAAAAAGGTAATATTATGATTAGAAGGTGTTGAGCTGCATTGGGCATATATAAGTTGCCATGCTTCCGTTTTCTTTTCCATGAGATATTTTGCCTTCATACATCGTTAAAATAGGGAGAATGATGTCCAAACACACTTCAAAATTGTAAAAAAAATGAAAAAATACTTAGCAGCTGGAATATTCCGATTATCAATGTTTCTGGTTCCAAACATGTGTAAAAATATGTAATGATGCTTTCCTTGTTATTCTAATTTTTTTTTTTTATTTTGGAAATACATAACAAACACAATGTTTCCCGTGGTGTGAAAAACGTGGTTTATTACGTTATCCTTCACAAAGCAGCTTGCTAAGTCTGCTAAAAACTTCTACTAAGATATGATGGGCATCTTATTCTAGGTAAACATATACGGCCAGTTGGAAGGAAAATAGGTTTTTCTTCAGCTCTAAATGAATATTAAACAGTCTAAGAAATGCGACCTTTTAAAGGGAGTGTATTCGTAAACAAGCTATTTAACTATTGATCAAGAGTGGAATAGACACTCATTTTCCGACCACAAAACGATATAATTGTGTCAATCAGATACACTTAGTCCATGGAGAAGTGAAAAAGGTCACAATGTTCCTACGTTTTGATGTATTAACGTTTATCGTTTATTACGTTAAGGCGTTTTAGTTTACATTATCAACTATCATTTTGGCCCTGGAAGGATATGGTTGTCGATTAAATTAGTAAAAGGTATCTTAATATTGGTTTATTTATAAAGTCCTACTTGGCAGGAACAATTCAATACCTCAAGGAAAAACGTAATCAACTATAACAAATTGGACCATATTTCGGATTACATTAGCTACTGCAACTTAAACTTCGTACAAAGAAAATTGTTCCCAGCACCGCTCTGATAATGTCATCAGTTGGCATAATTTTGTTGCTTTAAAAGTTGATAACGTAAATAAACCCGATGCTTTTGCTGTGCAATGTTTTATGTGCTACTGTGGCAGAAACGTAAGAAGTGTTTTTGAATATATTATTTTTCTCCCGTAATAGGTATTTGAATAACTTAAAATGCTTAAAACATAAACTACAATTTTTGATACAATTTTTTTTGGTGTGTCGTACCTCCAAAATGCACCGTTTTCATGAAAACCGACATGAACATTTTCGCTGTCTTTGAAGTGCACAATGATGGAGTTTCAAACACCCCCAAACACAAAAACACACAACAACCACACACACACACACACACACCCACCACACTTTAATGAACCTCATTACTCACACGTTCACCTGGCCACTCTACCATTTCAATTCAAATTTCTGTTACAGAATAAAATGAAGTTTTTAAACGATTATTTAGAGCTTTTTGGCAAGTACTACTTCATGATAAAATAACATAATGGAGAATAACAATAATACCACAATAAAATAACAATAATAATGATAGTACAAAAGCAAAATGTCAATTTTAGAGCCCGTAACCCAAAGATTGAACATGACTGCCACAATCGCCTAAATACAAAGTAGGCCTGACTACAACGATGAAAAATCATTAATGAATAATGTTTTTTAGATCGTAATCCTAAGGAGACATGGCTATATTATTGTTAAGCTACAGCATAATCAATGGGCGCATGATTTTGCCCAAAATGGCGGATAAAAGAAATATAAATAGTGATCAAAATACACTTTTTTATAAAAATGAACTAAAAAATGTGAATATTACATGAAAGTCGTAGCCAAATATGTGTTAGTCTCACTGGCACCTATCAGAACAATATCTCGAGGTCTATAGAGTACAATACCTACATGATTTCCCAATATGCAATCCATTTGGTGGGAAGTAATGCCTGCAATGCTTTTCAAAAAGCCTACCAAACAATGAATGATGTCACGATCCCTGGACTGACAGGAGGCCGGGCAGGCATTTCCAACTAAAATGATGAGCATACCATCAGTTACTCCTACAACCCGTAATCCTCAGCACTTTTTTGGTGTTCGGCATAAATACACCCATACTACCATGCCCCTGCAAAAGTTTTCTCTCCAGAGTCCCCCTTTAAAGAAATGTGCTTGCTTTGAACATGGTATTAGAAATTTACAGATAAGTAGATGTACTGCCCATCTTATAATGTATTTTCAAAAATATTTTGCTAATTGACTCGCCGAAATTACTAGTTATTTCGAGCTGTGTGAACGCCTTCTACAGTAGAAACGACCCACTTTATTAACCTCGTCCACCGACGGGGGAGAGTGGTTACCACCCCCCCCCCCTCAGGTTTTTTTCCCCGGATTGCTCAAACCCCCTTTTTGGTGCAAATTATTTATGTATTGGAGTCCAATTGACATTTTTCCGCTCCTTTTCAATCATCCAAAAACAAACATCCACGGGTATAGTATATACAGGGTGATGCCCAAAGTTATGGATAAGAGTGTGGCAAACACTCCCCCCCCCCTTTTTTCTGGAAAGATAAGTACCAACATTCCTAACACAACACAGAAAAAAAAATTACAGACACTTGATTAAATAGATAGCTATGGTCCTCCTCTGTCCATTAACAACCACAATGAGTACCAACAGGCCTCCATTACGTCACAATGACGTCATACATGTAAAGTTCGCATGTCAGCAAAACTTCAATATCCATAGACACACAAACAGTGAAAAAGTCAATTTTTCACCAAAAAGCAGATTTATCATGCTGTTTTTTACTCTACTTGATGGGAACTGACTAGTTTTATATAATGACAGCATTTTAGAGCTATAATAAGGTGTTTGAGTCGTCTACAATTGCGAAATCAATTTTCCACCTATATTCAGTATTTTTCGTACTTTCCCCTCAAACCTATGACGTCATTGTGACGTCATAAATGGTGGAATGGTGGTTGATACTTATTTTGGTACCATTGGAAAGAATACATCTAAGCTTTCCTTTGGTAAGCAAATTACAGGAATCGGGTGTTCAGTAACGGAAAATCACAGGGGTGTAACCACCCCCCCCCCCTCGGGAGTTTTGTTACAAAAAATGGCTCAGGGAGCCGAGGGTTAACCTGCAATACAATATTTTTTTGATGTCCGCGGCCAAATATATATATTTTTTTGGTTATTTTCTTGCCACAGGTCCTTTTCTCTTCATACAAATCCAAAATCCAATGTATTGTAGTACAATACTGGAGTAATTGGTACTTTTTGGGAATCCAACATTTCTATCATATGAACTAAGTTGTTGGA
>JAMKCH010044716.1:0-20473 GCA_023653785.1 Ophioderma brevispina
GAGTTGCTTTAAAGAAGGGGTGTTACAGGCATGTGATGAAATGTGTGGGAAAAAAGAAAGGTAGGCGAGGTAGGCGAGATACGGGGGGTGGAATGCAGATGTGAAGGAGGCGATAGTGAGAAAGATAGATGCATATAAGGACATGAGGAAAACGGTACGGAGGGGAATAAATCGAGGTATAAGAGGTTGAAGAAGCGAGCAAAGAAGGTGGTGGCGAGGGCTATGAAGGATGAGGCTGAGAAGGGGCTGAGTGAGTTGAGAGAGAATCCAAACAAGGTGTATACGATTTTAAAGGCAATAAAAAAGGATGAAAGAGATGTCCAAGGGGAAGATGTATGAAGGGAAGTGATGGAAAGTTGAATTTCAGTGAGAGAGATAGAGGTAGAGTCTGGAAAGAGCATATGGAGAGAATCATGAATGAGGAGAATGAGTGGGATCAGAAGGTGGAAGCTGATGAGGTGGAAAGGCCAGTTGAGAGGGTCAGCCAGAAAGAAGGGGTGAAGGCAATCAGAGAAATGAAAAAGGAAAGGCGACTGGACCCTTGGAGGTGAGTGTTGAGATGATTATTGCGAGTGGAGAGATAGGGATTGGTGTGATGATGGAGTTGTGTCAGATAGTGTTAGATGGAGGAGGGATGCCAGAGGAGTGGGCGGTGAGATACAATGAGTTGCGGCGCATATAGGGATGTGAAGTTGTTGGGGCATGCAATGAAAATTGTGGAGAGACTTCTAGAGAATAGAATTTAGAAGATAGTGATAGTGGAAGTGGATGAGAAGCAATTTGGGTTTTATGCCAGGAAAGGGAACGATAAATGAAGTGTTTATTTTGAGGAGGTTGAAAGAGGAATATCAAGCTAAAGGGAGGAAACTGTACATGTGTTTTATAGACTTTGAAAAGGCATCTGATAGAGTACCGAGGAAAGTGATGGAGTGGGCGATGAGGAGGAGAAGGATACAAGAAGTAGTGGTTAGAGCAGTGATGAGTTTGTATCTAGGAGCAAAGACAAGAGTTAGAGTGGGGTCTGATTTGTCTGAAGTGAAGGTGGATGTGCATCAAGGTTCTGTACTTTTGCCATTATTGATTTTTGACAATTGAGTTGATGTAGTTACGAAGAGTGCAAAAGAAGGTTTCATAAGTGAGATGTTGTATGCTTGATGACCTTGGTTTTAATAAGCGAGACAATGGATGGACTAGGGGAGAAGTTGGACGTGAAGAGCTATTGAGAGTAAGGGTCTGAAGGTAAACCTTGGGAAAACAAAAGCGCTGGTGAGCGGGGTGGAGAGGGAGGTGGTAGTGAGTCAGGTAGACCCATATGTGGCGTGTGTGGGAAGATAGTAAAAGCAAATTCAGTGTGGTGTGAGAAATGTGGGAAATGGATCCATGGGAGATGCACAAAGATGAAGAGAGTGACGCCAAGTTTGGCAAGAGATTTTATGTGCGGGAGATGTGAGAAGGGTGCTGGAGGGATGGAGGAACAGAAGGAAAAGTTGTGTGATGACGTGGAATCGGTGAAGGAGTTCACTTACCTGGGGGAAGTGGCGTACGGAGGGGCAAATTTCCCAAATCGCCCCATCAGAGGGGGCAAAACTCGTACGTCATTCCGGTGATTTGCTCCAATTATGTCTGACCTTAAATCGCCAAATTTACTTTAATTTTGAGCTATTTTGCACAAATTTAAGCTTAAAATTGGTTGAAATTCCTCGAAGAAGCGGGATAAAATGCATATTTTTGGTCCTTAACATCCCACTTTTTCGATCCAGAGGGGGCACGCCACTGCCTGGGGGACAGGGTTAATGGGGTGGTGGATGTGATGTGTCTGTGACAGCTAGAGTCAGGTATGGGCGGGTGAAGTTTAGGGAATGTGGGGAGTTGTTGCAAGGGAAACGATATCCTTTGAAGATGAAAGGTATGGTGTATAAGAGTTGTGTGAGATCAGTGATGCTGTATG
Source organism: Ophioderma brevispina (assembly GCA_023653785.1). NCBI lineage: Eukaryota > Metazoa > Echinodermata > Ophiuroidea > Amphilepidida > Ophiodermatidae > Ophioderma > Ophioderma brevispina. The sequence continues at coordinate 1,949 of JAMKCH010044716.1, forward strand.
GGAGTGAGACATGGTGCCTGAGTGAAAATGAGATGGGGATTCTGAGGAGGACAGAGAGAGCAATGATGGGAGGGATGTGTGGTGTGAAGTTAATGGATAGGATGAAGACTGAGGAGTTGATGCAGATGTTGGGTTTGGAAAAGCGGTGGACCGTTTTGCGAAGGCGAATAGTGTACGTTGGTATGGGCACGTGCTGAGGAAAGATGACGGGCATGTTTTAAGAAGAGCTTTTGAGTTCGAGGTGGGAGGTTTGAGGAGGGGACGTCCAAAGAAGACTTGGAAGGAGTGGAGGAGGAGAGTAGGAGGGTTGGGTTGAGGATGAGGATGCATTGAATCGGGTGAAGTGGAAGGAGGGAGTAAAGACGGTTGCTACGAGTGTGAGGTGAATCCGGCCACCCTCGTTCGCGTGGACAAAACCGGATTTAAAACTTTGGATTTACTCCTACTTAAAGGTGCAACGAAAGGTTTCACATATCAAGTATCCCTATAAAAAGCACCTTGTTTTTGCACTGATGTAAAGATTTCTATCAAAAATATTCCCATCTAAAAAGATTTAGCTTAGAATATTTTCTTTGGTACACAAATTCTTAATTTAGTATTGTAGCAAATACTAAATCCAGCCTAAATCCAACTTATTGAAATATAAACAAATCAAAAGCACTTTATGTTTTCTGTGGCCAACTACAAGGAAAGAAATCCATTTAGTGTCTAATCTATATGAAATCGCTACATATGATTCAATATATGGGTGCTTCAAGGCTCAAAATCTCTCGTTGCACCTATTTAAGTCTTCATTATATCCTAATTTAACTAGCCTATCAGGTAAGTGTACTGTACGCCAATGCTGTGTGTCAAAGTCTGGGAAAAGGAGCTGTGATCAAAACTAGCACACTTGGGGATGAATTCGGTGAAGAGACTTTTAGAAAAGCAATAAAACTAACAAGCATTTTTGGAACGAAAGATGATAATTTAATTGGCAACACTCTTGCAAGATAATATATTGTAAGAACGATTTTTATGTCTGGAGATCAAAAGTGAGGTGTGATTACGAAATGATTGTAGCGAAAAAAAAAAGACCAAGCTAGAAAATTTAAAGACCGATGTGGAATACTCTCATCATGTGAGTGCAACAAAGTCGTATCTGCATATTCGTCATTTTGCAAAAAAAGCCGTTTGTGTCCAAATTTCTTTTGTATTCTATTGTTTTGTAATGTCTTTTTTCTGTCATACATCTTGAATTGTGTGTTTTTTAGGTTTTGTTCAATATGAAATTAAACAAAACCTCAATTTTACTGAAAATGACAGTTGCGACTTTGTTGCACTCACATGGTTCGTATTTATACCTGTCGAATTATTGCATTAGCATATAGATTTCGATAATGTCAGGTTGTTTGTTGGTAGTACTATGTGTATGATTGTTGACTCGACCAAAATTCACAATGCAAAACAGAAGGATAACAATCATCTTTCATAAGTCATCGTCAACCAAGATCTCTTAAAGGTAATTTAGCATCCATAATTCTTACACGTCTTTTATCTCATGATTTTAAAACTGTAAAAACATCATTCAAAGTATCTAGTAGGATCTATAATCACATTGTCCAGGTTAAAAACAATCATGGCGATCACATGGCGAGAGATCTAAGCACTCTTGCGACTGTGGCGCTTATCGCAGTCGCCGCAATGGATAAGTGCAAGCTGGATGCAGCAGAGTCCTTTGTTCGAGGATACCCAGGTTTTTTCATGTCCTGGCCAACGGTCGATTTCGTGGTCCCAAAGGTTAACGCCGCCGTTGATAGGTTCCAAGAAGGGCATATAGCCCCAGTAGTTGCATTTGTCGAATGACCACTTCCCAAATTTCCACAGCATTGTATGCATTCGGTTCCAGGAATTGGCGGCGGATTGTAAAAATAGTGAGCGTGTGGGTAGAAGACATCAACACCGGGTCGTCATATTGGGCGTAGAAAAGTTCTATACACAAGTCCTGTAGATAGATTTACCTCTAAACTTTGCAATTACAACAAGTGGCATACGGTTGTTGCGTTAATCAAAACAAAGACAACACTAAACCATATAAATAAACACAAACAGTTCAAATAAAACAAAACAAGAAACAACAACAACAAACTGGGGTTTACCTGCAACAAAAAATATTGGTGAAACTGAAACTGAGTATCTTATTATTATTTATTATTGATATTATGTTGTGTAGAATCATATGCTTTCAGAAGTTGAAATACCTGCGAGGTTAAAAATGGTGCGTTACCCCCACGAAGTTTTACAATTAGTTTTCCAAATCCAGAACACGATGGTGTTTTCCGCCACTCGCCAGCAGACTTGATCTGTGTTTCCGTAACTCGCCCAGCAGAGCTTGACGTGTTTCCGTAACTCGCTTCCAGGAACTATATGGTTGTTCCGTAACTCGCCAGCAAGGCCTAGATGGTTTTTCCGTAATTCGCCAGCAGGACTTAATGCTGTTTCCGTAACTCACCAGCAAGGACGTAGATGGGTTTCCGTAACTCGCCAGCAGGACTTTCCGTTGTGTTTCCGTACCTCGCCTCAGGACTTCATGATGTTTCCGTATCTCTCCTCCACGACTAGATGGTGTTGCCGTAACTCGCCAGCAGGACTTTGTGGTGGTTTACGTAACTCGCCAGCAGGACTTCATGGTGTTTCCGTAACTCGCTTCCAGCCTAGAGGTGGTTTTCCGTAACTCGCCAGCGACTAGATGGTGTTTCCGTAACTCACTTCCAGGACTAATGTGTTTCCGTAACTCGCCAACAGGACTTGATGGTGTTTTCCGTAACTCGCTTCCAGGACTAGATTGTGTTTCCGTACTCGCCAGCAGACTAGATGGTGTTTTCCGTAACTCGCCAGCAGACTAGATGGTGTTTCGTAACTCGAAAGCAGGACTTCGTGGTGTTTCCGTACCTCGCCAGCAGGACTTCATGATATTTCCGTAGCCTCCTCCACGACTAGTTGTGTTTCTGTAACTCACCTCCAGGACTAGATGGTGTTTACGTAACTCGCCAGCAGGACTTCATGCTGTTTCCATAGCTCGCCAGCAGGACTTCATGGTGTTTCCGTAACTCGCCAGCAGGACTTCATGGTGTTTCCGTAACGCGCCAACAGAACTAAAATGTTTCCGTAATTCGCCAACAGGACTTCTTTGCAAGCTTTCGCTGACTCCGTGGGGGGGGGGGGTAGCTCCTCTTGGGGGGGGGTAACTCGTCCATTTATAACTCGTCATCTCATACTCTCGCCCACTTTTAACTCGCCCAAAACTTGCTCTCGCGGCGCGTCCAGAAACCAATTTAATCCTTCTGGCGAGTTAACAGAACCATGCAAAACATGCCCACATCAAACAATGAAAATGTTTAAAACTCGCCTCATGGAGTTCTTTGAAAAATTTTAACTCGTCACACCAGCGATCCTTGAAAAATTTTTACTCGCCACAAGGACTTCCCCTGAACAGTTGTAAACTCGCCAGAGTGGACCTTAACTTGAAATGTGTAACTCGCCACACAGACTTCCTGAATTTTTTTAATTTCCCACAAGGACTTTCCATGAAAAATTAAACTCGGGCCCACTCTCTTAACTCGCCCTTTTTTCTAACTCGCCAGTTAACCACCTGTCCTCAATAATTATTTCCTACCTCTCGAAAATAAACACCCGTATAGTGCCAGCTCGCTAGTGCATGCGTAATGGCGTAAACCCAAACGAACGATGTCTAATCGGTCTAATTTAATGAAAACCAATGATATTAGGTCAGTCAAATAGGGATAAATCATGCCTTAAACCAAAACTGTTTGCAAAAGAGTCCTTTTCTCCATAATTATATTGAGAAAACTTTAAGAACAACATATCAAAAGTTTGATAAGGGCACTTACCCATTCCATGCATCCTTTTTGAAAACTCCAAGTCCAACCCTTCCCTCTCGTTGTACTTGGTCAAATGAAAGCAAGTGGGCTCCGTGAATTCCTCATAAGAACATTCAACCAATTATCCGTTTGGTTCTGATTGGGAGAAAATCAGACGTATTATATTTTTTTAAACAAATGATAAGGCTACACTGAAACAAACTAAGTTACTGGGACAGAGAACAGAACAATATTTGAACAGACTAAAGGAACACAAAAATATACCCAATGCCCGCATCGTGATATGATCATCAGAACAACAAGAAATAGTACACGGGGAATGTCACTTTAATGTTTTTTGATTTAGTTTTTCATATACACTTTGACAACCCATGTTTTTCGCACTACCTGCAGAATTTCATGGAGAATCTGCATGAAAATCATGGGTGTCATTTTTTTTACATGTGTTGCTGGATGTTTATAAAGGGGGCAAAATTTGTACAGGGGTAAACACTAAAAGCGTTTATTTTTTTAATTTTACGCAATCTGTTCAGTTGACTCATTATTAAGGTTCTCCTAAAAAGGTATAGTTTGCCATATTAACGGCTCTTGTTTAGTACAATAGGCTCAAGAAAGTTCAAGGTCTTATTTTATAGAATGGTCGCGATTTTGTTGAAACTGGTTTTAAAAAATCGTTCATTGGGTCATACTAATAAAAAAATGTATATCGATTCGTATTTTCACCTTTCAAAGTGAGACTTTACAGATATGATTTAGTGGTCTCCCATAGACCCTGTGGCCCACTGCCATATTTTGCCCTCTTAATTAGCCTATCATCAAAACGTCATCGACAACGCTACTGTAATTTTCGGCTTCTATATAGGAAGGCGAACAATTGTTCAGTCAATTTTTAAATCAACCGTTGAATCTGACGTTTTACCCCCAGTGTGACCTTTGAACCCGTTTTGCCTTGTAAACCTCTTTACTATAACCTCCGGTAGGGCAAACTATACCTTTCTGTAATCCTTGAAAGGTATACTGAATATGATGGATGATGGTATAATTAAAACACATCTTGGCCCCCTTATATTTTGAACCCCATCCCGACATCATTTTTAAAAAAATGACACCCATGATTTTTTGGATTTGTTAGAAAAACCCGGTTGCAAGATTGTAATAATAAATTTTCACAAAATACGATTCCACATGTACTGGTAGAAGTGCAGATACAATACGTATTGGAAATCCAACTGTTTTGCAGGCTTTGAAATTGAGGCGGTAACTGCATGGGTTTCCAGATTTTTTTTTAGCTGAGCCCTTATATTTTGAAGCAAAAATTCTTTGAAATGGGTACCTTTTTCTTGGTGCCAGGACTGCCCACGAGTCCATGATCATATTATTTTAATGGTCATAAAATGACGTTATCAAGAATATCGGTCAAAATGTCTCGTTTTAAGTGGGATGTTAAGGCAGGAATTCAAATTAATTGCTTTTTGCCAGTATCTTTTCTAATTATTGTTCCAACATATATAAAAGTATCTATTTTTGAGAAGGAAGGACTCAAAGAATCAATGATAAACGTTTTTCCACCCAAACTCATGTAGTTTTTGAAAAATCATAAAAAAGGTGATTTTCACTCATTCCTGTACAATACAGCACAACCATTTGCCTCCACATTTGACAACATGTTTGTAACCAATGCAAAAATCCCACTTTTCTACCAAGACATATGCAACAGATTTTCACATACCTAATATTAAACTTGGATTTAGTGGTAAATCTATATCTTAACAATTGGGGTTAAACAATGGAATAACATTCCATCAATGTTAAAACTCAAAAAATATCATTCTTTAAATTTATTATAAAAAGTCCACTCATTTCTAACTACACTTAATAGAACCAGAGTCTGGGACTTGACAGGCTTTCGGCTTACTTTCCCGTACTTGTCCACGTCAATTTATATTTCCCATTTATACAAAAATATATCATATTGTATGTAATATGTTTATCCGATGTGGATTGTGGATAAACATATGTTTATGTTGTGTTATGTTGTTGTTTTGGTTCCCTGTAAAAATATATAGAAATGGTAATAAAAATATTTTTGTTTTTTTGTTTCGTTTTTTGTATTTGAGTCATGGTTCTAAGGCCTAATCTAATTAAAATTTGGGGACATACCATCTACAGACAACAGAAGACATAAGCCTGATTCCCCATAGTTTCTAACAACATGGCAGGGAAAATGAATAACGTGATCTGAAATATGAACTACCCTACTATTTCCGTCGCAGACCTCATTATCTGGTTCGTTATCACACGTGTAACATCTAAACACCTTTCTCATAGCTGTAAATTAAAAGGGGTAGAACATTTTGAGCGAATGAAAAGTTGTCCACAAATAATGACAGATAATTGAAGTGGTTCAATTTCAATTGATTGTAAATTTATCGGCAAGCATTGACATGTTAGAACTTGGAATATTCCCTTACGCCCACTTGACTCCAACATTTTGTTTTTCGTCTTCGTGCGCCCATGTTTTTAAACGCTAAATTATCTAATTGCCTAATTATCAGTTGTGTATATATTGGTGGGAAAAAGATCAAATCGGCCGTGTCGTTTTATCGTTTTTATGCTAATCAGCATAAATATGCATTTTATATGGGATAAAAACTGTAAAAATAGTGAAAAAGTCCATTTTGGCGTGTATATACATGGGTCAAAAGTTGAAAGTTGCTTTGATTCGGGTAATATGTGGTGCAAATTGTTTCCTTAGCTTAAAGAAATTAAATAAGGAATAGTTTGCCTTATGCTTAGTTTTCACGTTATCCAACAAAATAGGTCACAGGTCAATACTATACAAATATTGACTGCTCATGAGGGAAATGGTGCAAAATAACTACCACCACCTAACCCTAGGTGACTGGAGAACCTGAGCCGTACTATTTTCCCGAGACCGAAGGTTGAGCGAAAATAGTAGGCCTAGCTTTTTATGGGAACTTTTTTCCTCCTGTGAAATTTTGGGGAACTAGTCTCAATATTTTATGTCACGTGATATAGTATCCACCAATCAAATGACAGAAATATTTTTATGTGTTATATAAAATCCAATAGCTGCCAATAGCTGTTCACTTTATTCGCCATTTTGGTTAATAACCAAACACTTAACATAGTCAAAACTATTCTTATATTTCATTCTTTGAGCTGAACAAAAAACTTGAACCAGGTTTTTACAATTATTATGTTTGTATGGATCCAAGTGTGGGCAAAATATTGGATCCAAAACATAATAATGATAAAATTGGATGATTTTCGACGACCAATATTTATTGGTCTCGCTATGAGTTTAAAATATTGGGCTCAACTATGTCTCGCCCAATATTTTTTGCAACTCATAGCTCGACCAATAAATATGGGCTCAATCAATCCAATTTTATACCAAAATTGGAGCAACTTTTAATTTCTGACCCTGTACAAACCATTGATTATCATGTTTTGAGGAGTCCAAGTGTGGGAAAATATCGGATCCAAAACATGATAATGATAAAATTGGATGATTTACGCCCAATATTAATTGGTCTCGATAAGGCCGGTATTCACAAAAGCGGGTTAACTTTAATCCAGGGTTAAACAGCGTTTAACCCACGATCATGGGTTTATTAGTTATTAGGTGAGTTTAGGGTGATACGGATTATATCTAGCCGAGGAGTCTGTATCGGGCGAGGGCGCAGCCCGAGCCCAGATACAGAATCCGAGGATTAAAATTAACACTGGGTTAAATGTTAACCTGCTTTTGTGAATACCGGTGTAGAAGTAATTATCGTCCAGCGTACTCATAGTCCGGGAAAAATGGTGAACGATAGGGCAATCGATTCAGTTGACTCTTAACGCAACATTAGTTTCATACTTTATTCCGTTATCGTCTATGGAGCCCCGGACTGTGGCTCCCGCCAGACTATATGTGCTTTCACACCAGCCTATGAGTTTAAAATATTGGGCTCGACTACGTCTCGCCCAATATTCTTGCAGCTCAACCAATAATTTGGGCTTAAGGAGTTTGACGTGTGATTTGTTTGTAACGCGTAAGCTGCTTTACACCTTCAGCATTTAGCCGGGTCGTGAGCGAGGGGGACCCGGAAAAAATATTCCCGTCCAATGTTTTGATATCATTCGAAGCAGAAAAAAATCCTCTTTAACCCATTAAAAATCCCCTGAAATCCCCTTTGGGGAAATTTTTTTATGACTGTTTACAAGTCGAACTCTTTCTGTTTTCGTGGAGTAACTTTTAGAGCAAAATTCTTTTGATTATGCAGCTGCAGAAATACGCAACTTTGCGAGCGTAGCTTACGCTTACATTAATTGCGCGCGTTTTATACCATAAATGGAATGCGCGTAGATTGCCTCGCGAGATCGCGTGCTTCACAGGCTTAATGTTGATATTTGTCCGCTATTAACGAATGAAGTCCAGTCTGCGAGCTGATTCATATCTAACGGCAGGTTGCGCCAACTACCACCAAATCCTATCTCAGGTCTGATGAAATTTGACGGCACCACCAAAGAATGGCTGACTTTCCACAGAGGTCTTTGAGATATGTGCTTTTGTCACCGTTCGGCTAAATAAGCTCATCGGTTTTTAGTTGACCAGTTAGTGGTGTTATTATAAATTAATCAAATAATCCTGAACGGTAGGCCTCAGGCTTAACTAACGGTTTGGGATTTATAGTTGGCTCATCATAGATTTCTTGAAAAACAAATAGAACTGATGGACTTCTTGGAAAATAGGATGGGAAGGATATTTTTATTCCTTTCGATTGCACAGACAAGAACATTCCAACCGATGTGTGAGATGAAGGGTGAGGATGAAGGTTGGGCTTTCATTTGAATGATAACAAAAGCTTGTAAGTTCTTAACTCTAACCCAGGTGTGAGCAAATGCATATAGGAAGAGGATGGTGAGTGTGTCAACTTTTGTTTCAACGGCATTCGTAGTTTTTAAATAATGTTCAAATGGCATACCCTATCCCGGACAAGAACTACACAAAATGGCTATTACCGTCCAAGACCCAGAACCGGGTTTGAAGGTGGGATGCGGATTTTTTTTAAGTCCATTGGAGCATTTGTCCAGCTTTGAGAATGGTTAAACCGAATATATTAAATGTAGAATGACGTGCAAAAAAAACCACATGGCATTCATTCCAAGATGAGTGGCTTTTTTTTTTTTTTTTTTTTTTTTGCTTTAAAAGAGCAAAAATGTATAAAAATCACTCCAAAAAGAGTGAATTTTCACTCGTGTGAGGAGATAAACGAAGGACACCTGAACAGGAAAAACGAGTGGAAATCCACTCTTTTTGGATGTATGAGTGATTTTCACTCTTTTCAAATAGCGAAAAAAAGTAACTCTTTAAATTTAAAACCACTAATCTTAGCGTTGTTACAAGTTTTAATCTTGTGGTCCATGTTTTATTTAGAGGCAGGACAGCTCTATTTCTAAAACTATAACAATCACTGAGAATTATGATAATTATTAATGAGTTATACATTTATGCAAAATATTACTGTTAATTCAAAATAACAAAAACAAACCCAAGGATTTTCCAAATGCCCTACAAAGCGACGGCACCAATTTCAATTACGATTTTTAAAAAAAGGTTAGCTATCATTCCGAATATCCTATTCCGAAATATTGAGAAGGGTCAATACTCTGAAACCCAAATGCTTGTGTTCGCTGTTCCGAATTTCAAAAGAGGGTTCGCTACTCCGAATTTTGTTTCACATTTGGAACAATAAACATGATGAATATATGGGATTTACTTTATAATAAGTACCAGTATAGACCTATTTATTATAACTTTAGAACAAAAAAATTAAATAAACAAAAATCATCACCCATTCAAAGTTGTCTGTTTTGGTGGTGATGACACCAATCAAATTGTTAGACAACTCCATAACCCTTAAAACCATAACCCTAAACCATAAAACTCTAACACTAAACCCCCATCCTAAATCATAACTTATAACCCTTTAAAACTAAAATTGATATTATCACTAAATTGTCTATTGAAAACAAAATAATCGCCGAAAGAATAATAATGAACCTCTTCGAAATTCTGAATAGAGAACCACGTATTTGGGTTCCTTTTCTTAGCTTATTCGGAGAAAACCACATTTTTTTTTTTAAGTTTTTCTCTGTTTTTGGTGGCGGCTTGGCATCATTATCAAATGTTTGGCAAAACACTTAATTGCGCGCGTTTTATACCAGAAATGGAATGCGCGTAGGATTCCTCGCGAGTGCGTGCTCCAGGCTTAATGTTGATTTTGTCCGCTAGTAACGAATGATTCCAGTCTGCGAGCTATTCATATCATCACGGCAGGCTTCCCCAACTACCCACCAAAACCTATCTCATGTATGATGAAATGTGACGGCACCACCAAATAATGGCTGATTCACAGACGTCTTGAGATATGCTGCTATTGTTCAAAGTTCGGATAAATAAGCTCATGTTTTTTAGTTGACAGAATGGTGTTATTATAAATTAATAATAACCTGAACGAGTAGGCCTACGGCTTCAACTACGTTTTGGTATGTTTGCTTCATCGTACTTTTTCTTGAAAAAAAAAATATGACTGATGGACTCTTGGAAAAATATGGATGGGAACAGGATATTTTTTTATTACCTTTATTGCACAAACAAGAACATTCAAAACCGATGTGTTGAGGATGAAGGTTGAGGATGAAGGTTGGCTTACCGATTGAGTGATAACCAGGAGCTTGTAATGTGTCTTAACTCTAACCCAGGTGTGAGCAATGCAATATGGAAGAGGTGTGGGATGTTTCAACTTTTGTTTCAAGATTGTAGGTTTGAAAAGCGAGTTCATTGATACCCTATCCACGGACAAGACTCCACAACGGTTATACCCTGTCCAAACCCCACCGGGTGACGGTGGGATGGATTTTTTAAGTCATTTGAGCCATTTTGTCTATCTTTTGAGCATGGTTTAACCGAAATATCCTCAATGTAAATGAGTGAAAAAAACACACATGCATACATTCCAAGATGAGTGGCTTTTTTTTTGCTTTGAAGAGCAAATTCTCCTAAAAATCACTCAAAAGAGGGAATTTTCACTCGTTTGAGCAAACGAGATACCGAAGGACCACTTAGGTGGCTGTTACAGTCGGAACTTAAGTCAAATGGCCAGTTTTAGTTTTTTTCATGTTTTAACTGACATTAACATTTTTTTCTTTCCATATATTTTACAGCATCTATATATCTTTATATTTTCTCATATTTGTTCATTTTACTTTTAACTATGTTACGCATTTTTGACAAAAACAATCACATGGGCTGCACTGCAAAAGGGGCGGGTAATTTCGCGTATTACGCCATCCCGTCTGTGCTATCGGCGCGCGAGATGTAATGAGCGCATCAGAAACGGCCCTTGATGCATCTATTCGATATGACCATACCCTGGTACCTTGTTATGCAATTGTAAATGGTTGCCTACGTGAGATGCTTTTGCAACATAATGGGATTTTAATTTCACGATTTGAGCCTCATAAACTGTTGAATTTTGATCATAAGTTTCCAGATGAAGCAATTTGTCCTTGGTGCAGAGAGCAGTGTGACGAATAAGAGAGAACGCTTGGTTTTTGGAATAAGCTATATTTTGGTAGCGAAACAGGAACCAATATTTGGACAAAATGGCGATGTTTTCTCTGTGGTCAACTTGGGTCTTCGAGTATTCGTGATTTTTCGGTTTCCCAGTTACTCGAACATCCATATCAGCAACAGGGTGAAGAAAATGACATGCATCGATAGGAGCGATTGTATCGTCAAAAGCTAGGGTCGGTATTTTTTATATTTTTTAGTCATTTTTGGTTGAAATCGTGATTTTTGTCAACCTTGAACACTCTTGGCGTTGTTCCAAATTGAAACCCGCGTTTTTTAAATTTTTTGGCAAATAATTTGATAATAGTGGCAATTTGAAAAAAGGGAATACCGACCCTAGAACTATGAGCTCTGGATACACAACGCCACAAGGAGGCCCTGTTTATAACATTGCTCTATTTTCTTATTGGGACCAAAAAAATGAGTTAAAATCACCATTTTTTTTTTTTTTTTTTTTTTTACAAATTTAATGATTTTCCTGAAAAAATGTTATCATTTTGGATCCCTGATTCATTTTCCTTCTCAATATTTCTACTTTTATATATGTTGGAACCACAATTAAGAAGATAACTCGGGAAAACATTTCCTTTGAATTCCTTACTTAACGCCACCTTAAACAGGAAAACGATTTGACAAATCCACTCTTTTGGCTGTATGGAAGTGATTTTCACTCGTTTCAAATACGCGAAAAGTCACTCTTTTAAATGTAAAAAAAAAACCATCATCTTAAGTGGTTTCGCTTTTAATCTTGTTGGTCACTGTTTTTATTTAGAGAGTGCAGGACAAGCTATTTCTAAAACTATAACAATACTGGAGGAATAATGATAATTAGTATTAATGAGTTATACTTTTGTAAAATATTACTGTATTCAAAATAACAAAACAACACAAGGATTTTCCAAATGCCCTACACAGAGACGGCAACCATTTCAATTCCCCGATTTTTTTTAAAAAAAAGGTTCGATCGAATATCGCTATTCCGAATATTGAGAAATGGTCACTACTCTGAACCCAAATTCCTGTGTGCTCTGTCCGAATTTCAAAAGAGGTTCGCTACTCCGAATTTTGTGTTTTCAACATTGGAACAAGTAAACTGATGAAGTATATGGATACTTTATAATAATTACCAGTAGACCTATTTATTATCACCTTTAGAAAAAAAACTTAAATAAACAAATCAATCCCCCTTCAAAGTTTTCTGTTTTTTGTGGTTGTTGACAACCAATCGATTGTTCATAACAACTCGATAACCCCTAACCATAACCCTAAACCCATAAAACTCTAACATAACCCCAATCCTAAATCATAACTCATAAAAACCCTTAAACTAAAATTTGATTGATCATATCATAAATTGTCTAATTGAAAAAATAATCGGCGAAGAATTAATAATGACTCTTCTGAACCTCTTCTGACATTCGGAATAGAGACACAGTATTGGTTTCCTTTATATAGCTTATTCGGAAAACCACATTTTTTTAAAAGTTTCTCTGTTTTTGGTGGTGATGGCATCAATCAAATTGTTTGGCACCCTTAACCCTACCCCCATGACCCTAAATCCTTGTAAAATAATCTTGAATTACATGTCTATTTCAAACAATTGTTTATTAAAAAATCGGAATACGTTTTTTCTGGAAACGTAATAAAGAACACAATATCTGTTTCGGCAACACTAACCCTTTCGCTTATAATATCGGAAAATCGAACCTTTTAAAAATATGCGGAATAAACTACCCTTTTTGAAATTTGGAAATGGGCGAACCCTTTTTTAACATTCGGAATAACGAACCTTAGTTTTAGGAAGGAATAGCGAACCTTTTTAAAGTGATTCGGAAAATGACTGCTAAAACCGCGTTGCTCGGAAAAACGAACCTTCGGAATAACGAACCTTTGGAATAATGAAAACCTACGGAACATCGAGAGGACCCCGGAAAAAAAAATTTCGAAATCACGGAGAAATTTTTTTAAGCGCAAATCCAGCTGCAATCTGATATTTAAAAGTGGAATTATATTCCCCGTCCAATAAGTTGCAGGTTTTCTAGCTCACCCTGTATATATTCTGCTACAGAACCCGGAGGATGATTTAGCAATGTTTATTCTAGGATAGACACAGGATCTGAAATTGCCGGGGCAGGGAGTGTAATTCTGCTCTCTATCACTACTCGGGGCTTAAGAATATGACATGACAGGCTGTACAACAAAAGTAAAACAAACAGGTTCTGTAGCAAGAAAAATTGTCTTTTTAAACTGTTACTGTAAATCTATAAAAACCTTGGGCCCAAAATCAACGCTCAACAACCCCTTCAAGGTTCTAGAACTAAAAAATAATATCTATATAGAACCTCTAGTCTATGCTACGGACCAAAATGTTTCAACTTTTTCTATTTATTAAGAATATAGGACTTTAACTACTTGAACAAATGAATTTTAAAAAGTCTCAAAATCAAGAAAATAATCCCAGCTGACCCAAACAAAACAAATAGCAACTAAATATAATCATGATAATAGGCCAATACAAAAAAAAAAGATGGAAAAAAAATCACATCTCAAATTAATATTGCTTTGGACTTCTCTTTCTATATTATTTCAAATGCTCCTCATATGTCGAAAACTGCGCGTTACGCTTTTGCAAAACCCATACCTTTCGCGCAAAGCCATGTGCGCGAAATTGAGGAAAATAAATTAACACGCACTTCGCCAACGCACGCGCATTGTCAACGCGTGCATCCCGAATATCGGCAAGCGAAAGTTCTCATTTAATCCCAAAACCCCACTTTTTAAATGCTTATAATATTTTTTCCCCAAAGTTGATTTTGGGGGATTTTTGATATGTTATAAAACACGATCGCCTGCATCCATTGATGCAAAAATATTGGACGGGAATATTATTTCCGGGTTTGGATGTTTTGGGAGACCTCACGACCCGTCTAATTCTGTTTAGAGCCCAGTCATGGACAAATGGAAGAATTTTAGTTTTGAGGTGCGTAGGTATCATGCGCAGATACCGCGGATAACTGTGCGTTTGTTTGCGTTTATTAAAATCGCACATCTCTACGCCTGCGTTCCTGCTTTGCTGCACACCGAATGTGGCGCGGATTTTTCTTGCCGCCCAACAAGACGCCCAATTTGAAAAAATGTCAAATTTCAGTGGTTTTCGGCGTGTAATGGAAAAAGTAAGTCGGTGACCCTCATTTTTTATTTCAAAATTTTAAAGAACGACATCGGGACCTCAACATATTTAGAAATTACACAATTTTATCGAGAAGTTTTTATTTTGCAGGCGATCCAAACGTGAAATTTTGACTTTTCACATAGACTTGCGTGGTTTAAAAAGTGACAACATACCTTTTTAGTTTTGGCTATAGCTCAAAAACAAAGTCGGTGACCCCCATTTTTTTATTTCAGATTCTTAATCAGCACCAAAAAAAATTTTATCGAGTAGATCACTAACACGTCAAACCCCTTAATCGATCCAATTTTATTTCAAAATTGACTTTTTCACCATTTTTACCCCATAATTCCAAAACTATAAGCCATAGGTAGCATAAACTATACCTTTTGGAATCATTGTATCCAGACAAACATCATGGTGTGATTTTCAACACAATCGGAACATTTTAATTTTTTTAACCCCTGTGTAACTTTGAACTCTAAGCTGGGGGCCATGAAAGGGGTGTGCAAGTGCTTCCATCATTTTTTTATCATCAATGTATAAAGTACTTGTGTACAAAAATTCAGTTTTATCCAGATTTGCATACTCACACAGGCGGGTGACACTGTGTAAAAATGCCCATAGACGATTTCGATATCGATGGTGATAGCGCCACCATTTTCGATAAGCTACCTAATTAGCTAATAATTTATGCAGCATGACGTAACATTTATGCAGCATGACGTATGACCGGGGAAGACGTAGTGTGATAGCGCCACGGACGACTGGCGAACTATAGCTACAGATTTCATTCAGATTTCATGCAGTATGCCTCCATTCTCTTGTATTTATTTAGGATCCCTGACACACATGATATGAGATCTGTGCACTATACAATCCCCAATATATCATATTAATAATCTTTTGATGAAGAAACAACTAGTAGAGTTACAATCAGAACCCCATTCTAGAAGTTTGGGGAAGAAGGTTTGAAGATGTTTTTTCAATAGTTTGAAGGGTGCTGAATCTGAATTTTGGGGTCCAACCTCTGGGAAATGTGTGAAACTTAGTGTAAAATAAGGGGGTAACAATTAGTACAGGGGTAAATTTGAAATCAAGTCAAATTGTGTTTAAATGTACACCAATGTATTTGTCTCATTCTAAGGATTAAGAAAAGGTATAGTTTGTCTAGGTTCCGACCTTTATATAGTTAAACAGATACAGCTCTGTTAAGGTTCAAGGTCATCCTGTGGGGGTAAACGTTACCCAGTGCTCCGATTTTGTTGAAACTGGTGTGTTCGTCTTGCCTTATCTAACAAGTTTTGCCATTTGGTTTCGTAATCTGAGGATCTACATGGTCTATAGGGGTCACCAAAACTTGACCTCAAATCGCAGAGCTGTCACCAAAAGAATTGACATGAATTTTCTGCTTCGGTATGACCAGTGCAATAATTTGACACCGGTTTCAACAAAATCTGAGCATTGGATTTTTTTGGCCCCAGAATGACCAGGGCTGTAGCCGTGTAACTAAAGGTCGGAACCTATAAAACTATACCATTTTTAATCCTTATAATAAGACAAATAATATTAGTTATCATACCCAAGCAGAAAAAAATAAGCACAAACATATGGCCTAAAGAAAATTATAAGGGTGATTCACAAAACATACAATACTTTATACGGTAAATTGACTGTAGGCATATTGTTTTTTTAAATGAGTGCAAGGGTGACGAATTTTCAGCGACAAGAATCTTTGAAAATAAAGAGCCCTAAAAATCATCTTTTTCTGATTCACAAACAAAATTATTGATCTATTTTAAAGTTTTTTAGTGTATGTGAGAGCGATTATGCAGAAATCTTGCTCCAACTCGGTTCAACATTGCTAAAAATCGCCAAATTAGAGTAGTGATTTACGTAAAAAATGAAAGCCGAATTTTCGGATTTTGGTTGTCATGATGCGTGGTCACGCAAGCGCAGTTCCTAACTGACATGACGAACTTTGAGACGCGCTCCGAGGGGGTGATACGAGATAGGCCTATATCTAGTCAGTAAATTGAGGCGATTATCCAATGAAAATCGAGGGATCTACATGATGGTAATGATAAATTGGTAAATTTAAAAACAATGACTTTATTTCAAATTTACCCCTGTACTAATTTTACCCAGTTATTTTACAAAGTCCCCACATTTCCTAGAGGTTGGACCCAAAAATTCCGATTCAACACCCTTCAATCTATAGAAACAAACATCTTCAAACCGTTTTCCCCAAACTTCTATAATGGGATTCTGATTTATAACCTTACTAAACACTAAACCGGCATTGTGTCCTTGTCTCAGTGACAGTTCTTTATGGTTACTTACGAGGGAGCCACGTTGTCAGATCACCAGGATCATCGGTGGTCATGGCTTCGGTCGTGGCCCTGGTCGTGGCCCCAGTCGTGGCTCTGGTCGTGGCTCCAGTCGTGGCTCTGGTCGTGGCTCCAGTCGTGGCTCTGGTCGTGGCTCCAGTCGTGGCTCTGGTCGTGGCTCCAGTCGTGGTTCCATCGGTAGTCGGGGTTCCCGTCACTGCAGATTAAAGAATTTAATGCACAACGTTTAAAAGATAATGCGTTTACTGACACAATTTCATTGGTTCATCTTTGCTCGGTCTCGAGTTGACAGTGACGTCACTGTTTTTTTTTTTTTTTTTGTTTTTTTAGGTAACGCAGCCATCTGCTCGGAACACAGACGTCAATAGACGATTTGCGCGATCCCCATAATGCATCTCGCTAAGTGCCCATTTCCAAAAATCTGTTGCCGGACGTGGACTGTGCCTAAAACTGCAATACAAAGTACCTTTTCACGTGAAGTTAATCTTACAGAAATGTAGAAGAATATCAAAGGAACAAAAAACAACCAAGGCGCTGATGTTGAAATTTACGACAAAAGATAGTATTTTCAATCGTAACCGTTCCCTTCTTGTTACCTGCCAGACGATTACCATAGTGCAACGTCACAGATAAGTTAAGTTTTCTAGTAGGCCTATGTTTTATAGCTGACTTGAGGCTGGTACAAGTTCCCGGATGGAAATGGGCACTTAAAGAGACACTGGCACATTTGAAAAAAATAGTGCACACTCAAGATGTTTCAAAATCGATATTTTTGCATGGTTGTAAAGCTTTTTTATACATTAGCCCTCACCTGAAATGATTAAGACCAAATCGGCGTCCTTATGGGTAAACAGGACGATTTTATAATTAATGTCGCCGGCGACATTAATCGTGTTAATTCAGCAGACCACGGACATGGCGTGTAACACAAGAAAACGCACGTCGTATGCATCTTTTCCACGGCATGCACCCTGTTTGACTGGTGTGTAACCTTTGTGGTTTTAATATCAATGAGTACGAGTCTATGATATTCTACGCACATTTGTTGATTAAAGTTATAGAATATATGGGGCATGTCCTTCTATGCTGTTGTTTTGTTGTCCCCGTCGAGGGGCTTGGCGGAAACCAAATGCAAATTCATAATAAATTATTAAAATCATAACCGTCTGTTGCCACAAATAAGACTGGCACATTTTCTTGAAATGAATAAAATGTCAGTTCAATTTATTTCCCCATCAGTGACCAATAGATACGCTAGACTTCAGCAAACATTGGAGCTAAAGATATTCAATTACCGGCCCGGTGTGCGGTGTAGAAAAACACTTCAGATTCCTTTTCATCTGGGAGTGCAGGACCATTGTTATATTGTCTCGCGGTTGAAAAGACTCAGGGGTTACCACCTCTCCGATTTAGACGAAATACTTATCCTCATTCGCAAGTAAAAAAATCTTGAGCTTCTATAGTGCGTGTTCAATTAAC
>JAMKCH010044717.1:0-12106 GCA_023653785.1 Ophioderma brevispina
ATCAAACAAACAGTACGATTCTCACAAGCACTTTTGGTGTGAAAAGAAGGTGACACAAGATGACCACAAGTGGTTGGATGGTTTAAGATGGAGTTAGCCTATTGGGGATACCAATTCCCCGGTACCACGGCATAACCTTTACGTTAGATGATATACGATAATGTTCCAAATGTTTAAAAGATGAATGAAAGAAAAAAAGGTTATGCTCAGCAGAATATAGTCTTCAGAAAATGAGGTTTGCTGTGTGGTTGATGTGAGAAAGTCGATGGTAAAATGGGGTGGGGAGTCGGGGGGTTGGAGTAAGAGTGGGGAGTTGGGTTGCTGACATGAAGGGGAATCAGAGGTTTTCAAGGTGGTCAAATTGATAGTTGGTGGAGAGTGAGCAATCGGTGGTTTAATGTTGAAATTGATTATATGGGGTGGGGAGTTGTGGTTGGACAGGGCGGGGGTAGTCAGGTAAGTGATGATGGCCACCCAATCAATGGGTTGAGTAACGGGTGATAGAGCAGTGGTCGATAGAGTAGTGGAGTCAGCAGGGGATGGGGTTACAATAAAGACAAATTTCACTAACTATAGGGGGGACATGTTAAAAAGTTAACACTTCAGAATTGAATGTTTACGTTGAACTCATTGTAGGCACATAAAGGTAATTTGAAATTTGAACAAAATCTGAGAGTTGGGGTTTAAAAACTTGGTGTTGTATTTTGTCACTTGCTGTTGTTATGGAGTAAAGATTGTCCACTAGAATTTAACGGAAGGTCACAGAGAATGGTCAGGGTTTCGGCAAGACGAAGCAAAAACAGGTTGTAGGAATTTAAAAATGTCCACAGAAGATGCTTCCATGGAAGACTGCATAAAAAAACATATCTACTACCAAGGCTTCGGGCGTAGCGTTCACATTTTCATTTTTTTGTGTAGACTTGCGAGAATTGCAGAAGACACATAGGGAGTACTCTGGTAATCTGTGTGTGTGTATTGTGTGTGTGTATGGTCAAAAATGTAACCCTTAAATATTGCATTGCCGTATGAGTTCCGTAAGGGCTACGACGATGTAAATTGTAGAAATGACATTGGGGGCGGCGTGGGGGGTGCCATGTGATGACCTCATGGACACCTGGTGCCCTCAGAAGCTTTGGCTCCATTCACCAAACCGCAACGGCAGATGGACAAAGTTGGGTTATAGGGGGACACCGATTTTTGTATTTTAAATGTTTTATGGACAGGCTATCCCGACACCAAAAAATTTAACACTTGGGACAAATGAGGCATTTTCAGTCGGGATACACTCTCGATGCAGCGGACCGCTGGATTGAGCGGCCCCGCTCGATCCAGCACCAAATCACGCTTCATGCAGAGGCGGGGCCATTTTTTTTCGCACGCCCCCCTTTCCGTTTGCACTCGTTGACACAGGTGATCATCCCACTAACACATGTAGTATGTTGTTGTTATTAAAATCTTCTAAAATAGTAATCTAAAATTTTCACCGGTGAAAAAAAGAATCCGGGTGTAAAATTTGTTATAGTCATTTTAGTCAGCAAGTCCTACCATTTCGCAGAATTTTCATTGCCAAAAAATTGCCTTCAAGATCGTCGTATTTCTAGATGCCGTCTCAAAAAATACGGGCCATGCTGGCATGGCTTTTGTACACACTTCCTTGTGTGTAATGGGACGCCTTGCGAGGTGTGGCCCACGGCCGGCTAAAAATTGATCACGTTGACCAGCAAAAACAAGGATTTTTCAGGAAGTTGGTACATTGTCAAGAAAATGATGGAAATGGGAAGGCGGCGACTTAGTTTTAGTTGAGCATTGACAAATTGTTAATACCTTGGTTTGCATTAAATTTTATATTAGTATTGTATTTTAAGTTTCATTGTAGTATTTTTACTAATTATGTTGTTAGAAATAATGTAAAGTACGGAGTTGTTTTTAAATGTACTATAATTTTAACGAAATTGATATAAATCGGTTTGTATGCATTTTATTTAATTTCTTCTAGCAAGTTGTTGATTGTGCTATTCTTCTTTCCTGTTTACCAACTAATTTTGTTAAGAATAAATGTATATGACAGAAAGCCACAATAATGGGTACCTAACTTAGCAATTTTTCTTATGTCAACTATTTTAATAAATTACTGAATTCCTAATTTACTGTTTAAGATGTTATAACCTGTTTAGATTATACAATGTATTTGAAGATAATTTGAATGGGTTTTCAAACCACGTTGACAATTTTTCAAGTAAACATTACTTACATAAAAATCTTAAAAAAAAAAAAAAAAAATCTACTTCCCAAAAATGACGTTTCTACAAAAATGTTTCAAGCATATTTTTAAAGGAATTCCATAATTGTTGATTACATCTATGTTTAATACATTATGGTTCATGATTTACATAATTTTTGGGGGCAAAAAGTCATACCATTGGTTTTTCTCCTGGAGGGCGACAACAGACCTGCTATTGGACTGTCACCCCCCCATCGACGTCCTGTACAACCATGTACCCTAGCAATATTTTATTGCCACTGTGAATAACTTTCAAAAAGTTTTATCAGTTGCCTTTATTGTTTTTCCTGTAATGGGACAATCAATTTGGATAACTTAAACAAAAAAATAGAAAATCTTGTTTTGGATTGCATAAATATAAATAAGCATTTTGCTATTGTTACCCCATCCGTCAATAATTTTGCAATAACCATAGCATTTTTAAATCTCGCGGGAACACAGCCAGTCCCAGATCGATCACATCTAATCATTTCCTCATGGCTGGTGCAGTCCATGAACGGCAGTGCTAATTTGAATACGATATGTTTATTTTTTCTAATCTTGCCCGTTAATCATTCCGTCAATAATTTTACAAGTAACAATAGCACATAATGGTGCAGTCTATGGTCCACGAACCTTAAGCTTGTGTGTAGAAATTCAATGTAATTGTGGTTGTTTGTATTCACGATAGATGATCTTGCATGGATACACATCCTGTATAGATTACGCGTGCACAAAGTTGTCGCAGTGGGTACAGGGCCAGGGCTCGCGATAGCTTGTTTAGCATAGCAGTTTTTGCTACACATTTTCCTGCCATTTGCTATGCATTTTAAGATTTTGTACACAATTTTTCCCCCATACGTTTTCACTATCATATGATCAAAGCAAGAGCTTTTTGCAAAAATTTGCTACACAAATAAAATCCCTAGCGCGAGCGCTGCATGGCCATCCAAAAAAAAATTTCCGATCGCGTACATGTTTATTACGCCAACGTTACAATTATTTGACGGAAGTTTGTTTACTAAATCGTGACAGAATTTGGATGGAGGCCCTTCAAAGGTTTATATTATTGTTGATGGCAATGGTGCTAATGTTATGATAATTGGTGCATCTTTAGCAGATAACCAAAATATTGCGTTTCACCGTGGCTACTATGACAATTGTTTACATAGTTACACAGGGCGAGGATGCTAATGTTACCATTCCATTTCGCATGTATCCGCCTTGACATGTCACATTAGCGTATGGTTATGTTGTTTTTTTACAGATTGGTAATATTACATTATGATTTTCCCATGGGTAAAACCTTGCTGCTATTTGTAGTATTACAAGCCAAAGTAAGACCATCTGCAAACTTGTTCTAATTTTAAAAAAAAATGTTACAAACCTTTCCTATATACGCCAATGGTATTCTCAAACTAATATCGTATCTTGGAAAATTAAACGAAAATTATATTTTTTTCACTTAACAATTGAAAGTAGGGTTGACTATGGAAAGTTAAACTAGTTAACATAACAAATAATAGAAATTATTTCCACACTTGTGGTAGGTTTATGGTCCCTTAGTGCTTTCTGTCATATGTGTAACCGAAAATACGATAAAAAAATCTGGTATCATGCACATGGGAGGGTTTGAAAAAAAGTAATTGCAGTATTAATTTTATAAGTAGGGGCAGGAAATGTTTTAATACAAACCGAAAAAAAATGACGAACGTACATAACATGACCGTTCTTAACATGTTTTAATGTTTTAGCTTTTCTTGTCAGAAACTTAACCAAACTACTTATTTTTTTTTTTACAAATATAAAACCAAAAAAGTGACGAATTGCGTGGAGTTAATAGCAAATGCACGCAGGTCGCCGAGACAGATTTTTTTTCCTTTTAATGTATAAAAATGTAATAATTGCCACGTCATGATGATAATATATTCTTGTTAAGGTTGTTGGAGAATGATTTTGGGTATTTGTGCTACGCATTGATCTGTTTAATAGCCTCACTAAATGGTCGTTAACCCTAACGCGGCCGAGAGGAACTGAGAGGCAACGAAACGTCGGTACCGGTCGGAAAATGCTTTTATTGCATTGGGCCGTCAACAAAATATTTTTGGTCGGGCAAATGACTCTCATTGGTCATTGATTGGGCAGTCTTCCCGGAAAAGACGCGATGTTTTTCGTTGCACCGGGGCCGTCTTTCCGGGAGAAAATGACGCGAATGTTTTTCGTTGCACTGGGCCGTCTTCCGGAAAATGACGCCCGATGGTGTTCGTTGCATCTGGGCCGTTATTGACGGGAATGAGCGATTGATTTTTTTCGCCTGCATTTGGGGTCTTGACCGGGCAGACAGGAAGGCGCAATGCTTTCATAAGTACAAAATGCCCATTGACAATTTCGATTTCGTGGTGATAGCGCCACCATTTTCGAATAAGCATATTGGGTTATTATGCATAAACGTATATTCAGACGTAATCCGAGAATGACGTAGAATAATAGCGCCCACGCACGACTATGATGTAGCGGTATAGCGCCACTCACGACTGGCGAACATAAGCACACATTTCATGAATAATGAAAAAAATAAAAAACTTATTATTTTTTATTTATTTATTTTATTTACCTGTTTTTATTGCATTTCACGCGATGTTTTTCGTTGCACCTGGGCCGTCTTTCCGGTAATTTGCGCGATGTTTTTCGTTGCACCTGGGCCGTCTTTCCGGTAAACTGGCGCGATGTTTTTTTCGTTGCATTGGGCGTCTTTCCGGAAATGGCGCGATGTGTTTCGTTGCATCCTTGGCCGTTATTGACTTTACGCTACTATTCCTGTGCCGGGAAAACGGCCCGAGATGCATGAACCAAGCTTTGGCTCTCGTGCATCTGGCCGTTAAAAATAAAAATAGATTGCTTTTCCTTGCATGTGGGCCGTCGGCCGGCAAAACGACCCTGTCCTGGTTAGGGTGTATAACATATTAATAATATACTTTGATTGAAAATGGGGGGGTGGGTTGTACCACCCCACACCCTGCACCCACCCTCTGCTAGGATGGCTATGTCATAACATGACTGAGCGTCAACCAATTACTCGCATTGCCAATTCTACGGGCCGGGATTTTCTGTTCCACATTATTCATTTGTAATGAGAGACAGTTTGTTGAATTGATTGTTTCAATTCAATAGATACTTATTTTCTAAATATTTATGAGATCATGTGCACTGTTAACTTACTAAACTATGCTATTTAACTTTTTAAATATTTACTTCAAGATCATGTATTAACTTGTATATTTGTATACATCACTAGGTTCTCTTGTAATTGAGAAATTGTTCAATAAAACATGTGCCTATGCATAATATAATCATTTCCTGAGATGATTTATTCCTTGTCTTCTTTTCATTATTTCTAACGTTCTGGTTTCCCTTTCATAATGCTATCTAGGGTTTATATAGATATATATCATTATAATCACTATATCCTACGCTAGGGCGAAATTTTTCATTCATAAACATAGACTTTTACGTTAGGCGAAATTTTGTTTCGCCTTTAACTTTATCCTTTGTTTTCGATTTCTTCCGTGAAAAGAAATGAATATTAATTTATGTGCCAAAATGAGAGTAACTCATTAGCTAACAAAAGACATGACTATTAATAGCAAATAAGAAAGGTTCATTCCTAGACTAATGGAATATTAATATTTTCGCCTATGGTTCCAAAAAATCTAGTCCATAATATCGCTCTACATCAGACAAAAACTTACCAGTTTTCCTATTTCAGTATTTACCAACAAAAATATACTGAAATATACTCACACCTTTGTATTTAATTAGGGAGTATAGTCTCGTTATTTTCTTCCTCAAGTTGTAATTTAGTATGTTGTTCATAATACATTTCTTTATTTCTTCCAGTTTCTTCCAATTTCTTCCAGTTTCTTCCAGTTTCTTCTGGAAGAAACTGGAAGAAACACCTTTTTTCCAGTTTCTTCCATTCTTCCGGAAGAAATAGGTTTCTTCCGGAAGTTTCCGAACCCTGTGGACCTCAACCTCATAATGATTTGACCTTACGGTTGGCTTCCTCATGTAAGAAATCCACCCCTTGTCCTTTGTTCTGGACCCCACTAGCTGTGAAAGATTCCTTATCCTTAATATCTTGAAGGATTTCAGGTGGGCATTGGACACGGTCGGCCATATCACGCAAATGTACCTCTCTGTACCTTGGGTGATTTCTGCCGTAAAAAAGCGGTGCAAAAGCAACACGAGCAGCCATCATATGATCACTATTATTTTTTCTCACACTTTCCGTGTACATCTGAAAGGTAAGTAAGTGAAACAAGCATGCCATGCAAATATATAGTTTGGATCTTTGGCCTCTGACTCCACCCATTCCATGTAAGTGGTGGCGTTGCAAGATTTATTTTGAGCGGTACATTGTTGCTTGAAAGGTTGAACAAGTTCCTTTGATATGGACATGAGTAAAGTATTTAAAATCTGTCGAGACCTATGATGGTCAATGCCATTATGTATAACTTCCTGAGCACATGGGGACCTGAAACCCAAGAGGACGGAGAAATGCTGGAGATAGGGATGCCATAACAGTTTCAAGATTGCACGTGCCATATTTAGCTCGATATGCCCCGGGCCTGGTCTGAGAAAGATGCTACTGAAAAGTGTCTCAAATTCTTTCTGCTCATCACTGTGCATATTCTGATGATGAGTGTCCATGTTCACACTATCTACCTCTTCGCCACATCTTACATTTCCGTACTTCCTCCTGCACTTTGGAACCATTCAAATATGGCACTGCATCGCACCACACATACGTCCATTTCTTAGGCTTATCATCTCCAATTTCGCATTGCTATTCTACATGATGCATGACTTTCTTAAGTGATGTCTTGCTGCAAGAATTGACCATGCACGGTTCGTGAATGGAAATGTGAGGTGGTGCATCTGGATGGTTTGCTGGGGTACGATAATAAGGATCCTAATTCAAAGCAAACTGATCTGGGTCATGTCCACATTTTCCACAGACACCGCTTTCAGCATTGACAACTTGCACATAGAGCAAAATGTATTCTTCCCTCCGACACCTGTTTTCTTTTGGGATACAGCAATTTCGACATGATCGATCTTCTTTCCATCAGTTTGAATTTCTTCTCAAATCCTGTCTGTTTGCGAAATTACGCATATAAGTACTTTCTTCACATTCTATCTCTTCTTACCACCTTCCGACATATCCGTCGTCGTGTCCTCTCTTTGCATGCTCAGGTTTCAGGTCATCTTGTTCCTGAAGGTTGCTGTTTGTTCAGGCTGAATGCCTGTCATTATTGTACATATATCCACCTTATACTGGAACCCTGCTCGTATTCTCCCTGAAGATTTCCCCCCTTTTCTCATTGTCAATGACTATGTGCGTATCACCACTCGGAACAGGAGGAGGAGACAGGTGAATTATGTACTTCTGTACTCTAGTATACAGACGCCCCCTCCGGCTCCAGATCCCATCAATTGTGGCAGAGCTTATATCCTGTCACAGAATACTGGATTAACATTTTCTCTGAAATGCAAATGGAGAAACTGTGTGCAAGTGTCTTTATTTAAAACTTGCGCTATTGTATGAACCAATCTGTTCTGTTTTTTATCTGTTACTTTGCTTGGATGTGTTTGTACACTCTGTAAGAAGCCTACAAGCATTTTCTTTCTTTTCACTTAACCACGTCGTCTTGTTTAACGCATTTAAATCTTTCTGTCGTGATTTCTTTTGCATGTCATGCTATCATTGTACAGATCCAGTGAATGTTTCCAAGCTATGTGGCGTAGTGCAAGTTTTTCTTTTTCGTCATCGTATAAGGACTCTCCCACGTATCAGGAATATCTTTAAGATGTTTATATAGCATCAAGACTTTTGAGGGATTTACGATCTACTGACCTGGTCGGTGCATTCCCTACGAATCATCTGCTGCAGGGTTCACGGATTCCACAACTGGAAACACGTCATCTGTACTTATATCCATCATGTCGTTCTCTTCCTCAGTGTGGTGTTCTTGGGAATTATAAACCATATCAGGTATGCCGTCAGAACAGCACTATTGCAGTGGTGCAGACCTCCGTACTTGAGGTTCTGCGAACTTGGGCACTGCGCAATAGTGTTTCTCAGATTGTTTTAAACATGTTTAACAAACATAAAGGGATCTTTCTGTAAGCAATCCCCTTGTAGGAATTCATTGTATGATCTGCGCTTCTATTGCTTTGCATGATAAGAATTGTTTGCTGTCTCTCCACAAGACCCACATTTTTTTCCGCATCGTTCCATCCCCACCTCTTGTGGTTGAGCCCTGGTTATTTTGCTTCGAGTCGTCCGACGAGTAACCAATTCCATGGCTCTTTATACCTTGGACTTACTCCCTGTATAAAACAATATAAAATCAAACAACAAAGCCATTAATAACCAGACTATGATTTCATTGTTCAGGATTAATAGTCCGCCTTTCTTCAGCCGTTTTCATCCACTGCTGGGGAGGAAGGCCTCATTATGTGTCTCCAGTTCTCTCTCTCCCTTGCACATTTGTACCCATTAGTTTCATTCCAGATTGTTGGTATTTTCAATTCTCTCCATCTCTTTCTTTGCCTACCTCTGTTCCTTTTTCCATCATGGTGTCCTATTGTAGCAGTGTGCTCCAGCTTACATCTCCCCTTCTAGTCATATGGCCAGCCCATTCCAATTTACGATGTTGATTACTTCCATTATGTCCGTACCGTTGTCTGTTTCCCTGATCCCTTTATTATTTTGTGATCTGAATGTTAGGGTTAGCATACTTCTTTCCATGTTATGTTGAGGCGGCTGCTTAACTTTTCCATTTTACATTCTTAGCGTCCTGTTTTCTGATGCAGATGTCATTGATGGGAGAATGCACTGGTCATACACTTTCCTTTTTGAATGCACCAATGGTTAAAAAAAGATTACCCTTCATGATGTGGCGTATCTGCCAAATCTTGCACCCTGCTTTAATCCTTCCCTTATTTCATTATCTTGGTCCTTTTCGGTGAGAGTGAACTGTTGCCCGAGGTAGATGTATTCAATACATGTTCAAATCTGTTCCATTATGATGATTTCTTTGTGTGTACTGATTGGTCTGCCATTACTTTGGGTCTTCTTCATATTCATTTTCATCCTCTTGTTCCTGCTTGCTATGCCAAGTCCTGTAGCATTCCTCCATTTCACTGAAGTTGTTAGCTATGACGACTATATCATCTGCAAAACGGAGTTGGTTGAACTTTCTCCCCCATTCACATTGATACCTTTATAATTTCCCATTGATGTCCGTGTTTGAAGATGAGTTCTAAGCATGCTGTAAAGAGCTTTGGAGACATGGTATCTCCTTGCCTCACTCCCTTCCTTATTGGGTAATTTTGTTGCTTCTTTGTGTAACTTAACAGTAGTTTGGTGCTGCCCAGTGTATATGTCTTTGATACTTTATATAGTTTTAGGGTTGATGTTTTGCTCTTCCACTGCCTTGAGAACTGCCCAGGTTTCAACGGAATCAAAAGCTTTCTCATAAAATCCCTAAAGCAACGCATACAGGTATACTGAACTCTTGACATTTTTCCTTTAGTTGGTTGAGGGTGTGAATGTGGTCTATTGTTGAGAAGTTTCTTCTGAATCCCGCTTCTCCCTTGGTTGGGGTTGTCATCTAGAATTCTTTCCAACGCTGTTTGTCACATTCTTTGTGAAAAGCTTGTACATGTTGGATAGAAGGCAATTGGTCGGTAATTCTTCAAATCCCTTTTGTCTCCTTTTTTGTGCAAGATTATCATGTGCATCTTTCCACTTTTGGGGCCCTTCCCTTGGTGAAGACAAGCTGTGAAAGCTTTGCCAGTTCTATGTTTTTTTGTTTTTTTTTTTTTTTTTTTTTTTTTCAAACAGAAGACATTGTTAATGACAGGGATTACAACGAAATTGCAAGTCTCAGTTGTCACTAACCCTACAAAATTAGGGCGTTACATAACATTAAATGTTCAACCGTGTAATAGTTTAAGAAGTAGAGATTACGGATCTTTAGTACAACAAGATGGTAAAATGATTGCATTATAACAGGGAGCAACCTTTTGGCAGTTTGGTAACCTCAGTGTCCTGAAGTATCAGAAAATGTAAGCATAATCATAGCAATTATAGCAGTTAATGCTCAATAATTTGTATAGGGAATTTTGTCAACTTATTAGGAGATAGGGATAATTTTGACAAACAAATCTAATCTGTTTTAGTTTTGAATGTTTGGTTTTTTTTTTTTTTTTTTTTTTTTTATTTATTGTCCAAGCAGCAGAAGCGTATGAACAACATACATTCCAGCATATACATAACTGTTAAGAATTACAAAAAATTAAAATATGTCCAAATACATGTAAAGGATCCGTTGCTAAGAAGGTACAAACCAATTAGAACACACACATACTTAACGTACATGAGTTCATTAACTGACTTTTAACAAGGATTATGCGTACAATAAAAAAGTTATCTCAATACCTCAAAACATAGCGTATGATTGGGTACCCATGGTCCTTGAAAATACAAAAAAAAAAAATTTGGTTTCTAGCAACAAAATGAGCTAAACAGCTAACAGCTCATCGGAAAGAAATCAGGTTTAACTTAACGCAGATCATCGTATCCTAGCATAATTAGATGCATGAGTGCATGTACTTATGGGACAATAAGCGATGGATTTTTGCCAAAAACCCAAAAACACTCACAACCAAATGCCGGAGTGTAATGTAGCTTGAAATAAAAACAAATCGGGTAAATAAGGCAATTGGTTTGTACCCTTTTGCATTTCCTTATTCATTACCCCCCAAAATATACATGAACAATATTATATAGATTAACAATCAGGATAACTCTCAGAATATTGAGATTAAAGCACAATGTTAGAAACCACGGAGTTAATAGAGCCAATCTGCCTCCAGTATCCCCACACCTTCTCAAAAAGGTGTTGTTTCATTTCACAACGGCAATATATTTTTTTATTTTGAATATATTTTTGTTATTCAATTAGGAAAACAAAATTTGGTTTTTGATTTTGCGATCTTGCTCTAAAGATGTGAAACTTAGCAAGCACAATATTACGTTAAGAGCGTTGTCACCTTTCAAAAAGACCAAAGACTTATCATGCTACCGATAAAACAATTTTGTCTTTTGTAACGTGTAATTTTGTTTCCATTAATTGGTTTGAAGCTTTCCCACCATTGCATCACACATCGACATTGAAAGAACAAGTTAACAATAGTTTCTCTTTCTCTGTCACAAAAAGTACATAGGTCATTATCTCTCATATTCATTTGATGTAAGAGCCTATTTTTTCCAATTTATGATTAAGAATGCGATACTTGAAAATACTGCAACTTTGTAAATCCTAATTCTGTGAACGGTAAGGCAGAAATATCTTGCCAATCGTTGCAAGTCACTGTAGTGTCAAGTTCCCTTTGCCATTTTTGTTTTGTTATTTGTTGTTAACTTAACGTTTTTTTAAAATTAGTTTCTAATAGATCTTAAACCTTTCCGCTTTATTATTTAACAGTTCTGCAACAAACGGCCGAAATGGCATAGAAAGCTTTCGATTTTTACCAATACATTCCAATGACTTTTTTACACAATTTAGCCATTCCTTGAAACTCTAAATGATTTGTGTTAAGATGTAAGCTGCGACGAATTGATCAAAGACATAATTTTACCATCCATATTTAACAGTTCATTCACAAAATAGATACCTTATTCTTCCAATGTGTTTAATTAACAGACTTATTTCCAATTTTAATTTTATCATTCCACCATAAGTTTCTTTGCGATACAATTAAAGTCTAATTTAA
>JAMKCH010044718.1:0-12177 GCA_023653785.1 Ophioderma brevispina
TCTACATATTGTTTTAACAAAATTGATTTTGAATATTCGTGTTTTGGGGACGAAAATTGATATTTAAAAATCGGCATTTGAATTACCGCAAATACCGTTAGTATTTTTGTCATTTCGGGGGTTTTAACAAATCATCGGGCTACGCTTGCAGGTTTTGATCCCGGTAAGTGGTGTGCTTGTGAACTATAAGCTACAGATTTCATGCAGTATGCCTCCTCTCTTGATCGAGTGTCCTATCCCATTTATTTAGGACCCCTGTTCTGAATAGTTGAGGGGGCTTAGTTTTTAATGTTGAGGGGTCTTTGTTTTATAGTTAGGGTCTTATTTTTATCGTGAAGGGGTCTTGGTTTTATAGTTTTGGGTCTTAGTTTTAAGCGGTGGAGGGTCTTCGTTTATAGTTTACAAAGGGGTCTTAGTTTTATAGTGGGGTCTTAGTTTTATAGTTGAGGGGTCGTAGTTTTTCTAGTGGGGTCGTAGTTTTATAGTTACAGGGTCTTAGTTTTTTTAGTTGGTGGTGGCTAGTTTTAGTTGAGGGGTCTTAGTTTTTTTATAGTGGGGGGTCTTAGTTTTAGTTCATAACAGGGGGGTCTTATTTTATAGTGGGGGTCCTTATGTTTTATAGTTGAGGGGTTCCTTGTTTTATAGTGGAGGGTTTAGTTTTATATTTACAGGGTCTTAGTTTTTATAGTGGGGGGTCTTGTTTTATAGTTACCGGGTCTTAGTTTTATAGTGGGGGTCTTATTTTTATAAAGTTTACAGTGTCTGAGTTTTATAGTTGGGGGTCTTAGTTTTATAGTTACAGGGTCTTAGTTTTAATAGTGG
Source organism: Ophioderma brevispina (assembly GCA_023653785.1). NCBI lineage: Eukaryota > Metazoa > Echinodermata > Ophiuroidea > Amphilepidida > Ophiodermatidae > Ophioderma > Ophioderma brevispina. Next base: position 823 of record JAMKCH010044718.1, read on the forward strand.
GGGGTCTTAGTTTTTATAGTTACAGGGTCTTAGTTTTATAGGGTTTTAAAGTTCTATGTCTTAGTTTTTATAGTCACCCTATTCGTGACACTAAATGGCACGATAGTGTTGATGTGTCGTTCAACAACTCTCCGTTCTCTTTGTACAGGAGCGTATACCGTTGTTGATTCCTTATCAACCCATAGTTGATGCGCAAATTAGGCGCGTCACGGCCCGGCGCAGTGTTCACGGAATTACGTTTTACGCGGTACGCTTAAGAAATCGAAGACGCCGCTGTTCGTCAGCGTTTAGAGAACTATTATTACGCGCAAGTACCCGGTTGCAACTGACTGGCCAAGCACAAACAAACCTAAAACTATCGTTTTTTGCTTTAAGATTTTTGTAAAATATGAGTCTAGCAAGCTTTGTCGAACTGGAACATTTATGTTATAAGTGAGAATAATTAGTTCCTTTATACATTATATTAATAAGTTTTCATACATATTTTCGTTTGTTGAAAGGGAGTCACACATGTTACAGAGTGGTTCATCACAAATCAAGTCTCTCGTCATTCGATGCGTCCCGCGTATTTTAATCCCGCTCGGGCGGCTAAAGCCGACCTCGCGGGATAAAATACGCGACGCATGGATAAATCGTTGTTGATTTGTGATTAACCACTCTGTCACATGTTTGAATCCCTAATTAAAATCTAAGACCTCCCCTTCATATACGAAATTAAGTTTTAAGAATTGACTTCAAGTGGTTGTAGCCTAATTTTCCTGGCAAGGGGCAGAACACGGACACTACGAACCGTACTAATTAGAATAAAATCACTTTCAACATGTTCAATATATTCATCTACCTGACATGCGGGAAGATAATGAGCAAGACCCTGATGAGCCTGCACTTTAAGTTCCCATACGCGACCACGATGGGTGTACATAAATGTGGAATTATTCGTTTGTTCCATCGAACCACGAAAATTACACATTGTGTACGAGTACATCTCTTGCTAAACGTCCCTATTGTGACGTTTTTTCCCGGGGGGCCACTTGTATTCAAAGGTGGATATGATGCGTGAACAAGAAAACGCGTAAAAAGGGTGTCTTTTTTCCAACTGGCGATGTACGCGCGTACATCGTTTAGGGTATCAAAAACAGCAAAATATGGAAAAAAGGGTATGTTTTTTTCTTAACCCTGAAATTTTCATGTTATATCTCACTAAGCAGGGATCAAAATCATCCAAAATGTTGTAATCGGAACTTGGGAAGTAAAGCAAAGCAAAATAATAAAGGTATATTTACGATTCAATGCACTGCGTACTTGTTGAGGGTGTCAGAAACAGATAAAAATACTTGTTTAGGGTATGTTTTAGCTTGTTTTTTAGTCGGTGAAAATACGTGTTTAGGGTGCATTTTGAAAGTCCATGTTCACGCATCATATCCACCTTTGAATTTTTTTTTTTTTTTTTTTTTTTCCTTTTTTTTTGAATGCGTGAGTATTCCATCGGCATCAAAAGTTAACATTTGAGTCGCTCAGAATACATTTTTTCATAATATGGCATTTCACTATCGACAATCTGCTTCAGAATGGGAGAGAGTTCACTTGCCAGTGGAAGTGGTTCCCCGCTCGGTTTCTGGAACCTGGTGCTACTGAATGTGCTATCGTGAGCACCAATGGCGCGAAAGGTTAGGATAGTCTCTTTGGGAACCATCCAATGTTTAGTCATGACGTCATCTCCTGCTTCCCAATGCAACAAATCATCGCTGTATGGAATCTGAAGGGCCTTACAGTATGCCTCCAGCATTCCTGCTGGATTCCCAAGTAAATCATCGGCATCGATTATCACTGGATTGGATTCGTAATTCTCCTTAACATGCTGTAGCAAATCGTAGGTAGCCTTGTAAGGATGTATCTTATCAAGAGAAATATTTTCCCTGTTGAATGGACTACCCTTTTGAAACGCCTTCATGAACGATAAAACTAACTTAATCGGGTTGCGGATGAGGAACGTATGACGAAAGCCTTGTGGAATGGTATCTTTACTTCTTATGACAGACGAAGCAATTTCCTTGACAAACAGAGCTTCTTCTTGCCAGGGAATTCGCCTTTCCATCGATTTTTAATCCATTCATGGTTGGTATTACTATCGTCAAAACCTGCCCTCTCATTTTATCACAGCAGCCTTCCCGCCCATCTTTTCAACCACTTACAAGGTTTCTGCGATAAGGGGTCTTCTTTATTCTTTCCGAATTTGCCAACTTGGTGCCAGGGCTCATGCCATGCAATTGTATCCGGGACAAGTCATGCATTAAAAGAAACGGCGCCGTTGACATAACCACGAGGAGTACACCAGAAAAGTAACTTTACGGACTATCGGATGCGTCTGACATCTTAGAAGACATTCCAGTGTTTTTTTTTTCTGTGCACGTAGGGAAAATAAACAAAACGGTTAAAATACATGACATTTTCCGAATGATTTGATTAAATGTTAAGAATTATATCAGGGCCCAATTTTTATTGTATCTATATCCCTTAAATCCTAGAGCCATTTTTGTTTGCCATTTTTTGGGTCACCAGGTATAATAGTTGTATTTATTCTTGGTAATTTTTGTTTCAGTTTCATCTTGGCGCAAATCATAATAGCAAATAATCAATTAATCATTTTAGTACCCCTGCTCAGATCTGACGTTTGAAGGTTGCTAATTTTGGCCCTACACACCCCATTTCTTAATGTACTTGTTTGCTCTTTATTGCGGCAAATAGACAAATAGAAGAGTAACAGGACAATCGACCCTAAAGAATGTACTCCCGACACTCATAAATTGACCTTTTATATTACTGTATAGCTGAACACTTAAAGGGCCATAGTCCGATCGCTAATAGCCTCTTCCCCAGAACCCACATTTACCGGAAGTGGTTCAAACTTGTGGTATCAGAAGAAAGCCTACTATTGTTCTCTATTATTCCGTGAAATCTTAGGCTAAAGGATATGTTTGGTTTTGAAGTATGAGCGAAACTTTACTTCATTTGGTCGCCGGAGTCAATATTACTTTACAGAGTACTCTATGAGGATTACAAAATCCCTTTCTAGCTCCTCACAATCAAAACGGATTGAAATAACAGCCGGAAACTTTACGATGGGGTGTTTTGGGGTGAAGGCCATTCTTTCTATCAAGATGAAAAAGCTTGAAACTTTATACTTAATTCGGGCCATCCCTTCTTAAACGATGCCAGGTAAACTAGCAGTTGGTTATAAGATGCGAGTTTTTTGAAACTTATACAACCTAACACAACTTAACAGTTATTTAAAACTTACACACAACAAGCACTTTAAACAACCCTCTTTTTAAACAGCAACATTTTAAAACGCGTTCTAACAGTGCAATATGATGGGAAAATTCTGGCATGGCAGCTCAATTTTCAGACTCCATTTACCGGCGCGGCCTGTAAAGTAAAAGCTATAAAACGACCTTTCAGGCATTTTTTACTTTGATTTTTACTGTCAGCATGCCGACTTGGCAAGCCGAGAACCGATGCATTTTTAATTTTGCTTGATTTTGCCCTCTTAGCTCTGTTTTTTGTAATCTTACCTTTGAATCCGAAGAAATAATGATGAGATTGGCAGGCAGTGCAAGAGGAAAAGTAGAAGTGGTCTTTGAATCAACAGAGCGGAGCAGGCACGCAACTATACAGTAAGAGCTAGTAAGTAAAGTGGTACTGGTAATCCCGCTGGTAATATGAGCCGACCTTTTGAACTTGCTATTGGATAGTTTATATCTTTAGGGTCGCAACATTATATTTGGTGAAGTACTTTTACGCCAATTTGATTCAGGTCAATGCTTATCCAAGCTTTTCCTCATTCTCTCCCAGGATTCTCTCTCTCTCTCTCGCTGTCTGTTACTCCCCACTCTCCCGCTCGTTCTCAGGCTTCTCTCCCCTCTCTCTCTTACTTGGCAAAGTTTGTTTTTCTTATATCCTTAAATCCAAAAGCCATTTTTTGCCACTTTTCAAAAATCATGGAGCGAGCGGACACCTGCCTTGTGTTTACGGGAAAGTGCTCCTAACAACACAAATACCGCTACCTCCTTTTTTGTGTTGATCGTCAGGTTGCTTGTCATTTTCCTCTAGGGACGTAAGGGATATGGTCAACCCTTTTCGCTGAAGTAAAACTCAGCACGTTAATATAGCTAAGTTTCTCCGCTTTGTATTAGCTTGTATTTGCAATCCAAAATTAACAATGAAAACCTATCATCAAGGTTCCGCCTAGTCTCACCTTTTCTCGAGCTTGAGTTTTGACATCCTTTGTAAGAACTTTTTGCATACCCCCTATGAACATGATGAATGGCTCAAAATGGATGCATGGAATCACTGATCATATCGTCATGAGTCTTCCAAACAGGCCAATCGACCATTTTGGCGAAATTAAAGGTGCATTTCGTGATTCTAACCCCTTCTGTTTTGTTTATGTTTCGCTAGATATCCTTGAGAAAAGCTTATTCCCAAAATTTCAGTTGATTCTGATCTTGCAGTTTGGTGTTATGAGCAAATGTTCATATCACAATCTCCCATAGACCACTGTACAGTAATTTCTGTTTACGGACAGAAAATACAAAATCGCGAATTTCTTGCAGAGACCATTGAATTTGCACGTCAGATTGGGCACACATACTATACTTAGCCCGACGGTTCAGATGATACAAGAAACATGTTGGTGCTGGGCACCAATGTATGCCCCGCGCAATGGCAGAATTATACTCTTGTTCAAGTTTACTGTAATACCTAAATAGTCGACTCGACCATCGTAACTGATGTCAGCTGTCAATAAATTATTGTCAATATTTCTGAATATGCAATGATATAACCAGCACTGCTGGCAGTTCGCCCAACTGGCCTGATATTTGACCCCACTTAAACACGTGGAAATAGAACCTTGTGCAGATCCAATATAAATATGTATTAAAACACTGAAAAATAGAACTGCCCACACTGTATCATCATTTACTACACAAAAAACTATTTTGGGTTTGCATAAATATTATGACCAGGTTCATCACCAACCATACGTGATTTTAGCACGGTTCAGCATTTTCACTTGTCATGAAAAACTTGTACGACCAAGGCTCTTTAGGCTTCAATACAGCAAATACTCCATGTCTGCAAGTTATTCAACATCTATAGCCCCGCGCTCCCGCGCGGGCCATAAAAATCTACTTTTCTGAGGTAAGCGGGGGGACGAGGCTGTGGATCACGAAATGCCCCTTTAAGTTTTGCCTATATGATACTATATCACAAGCTCTTTTCATATACAAAATATGAGCAAAAATACATTCCAATTTGTAGATATAATAGATTTCACTTTGGAAATCATACCCAAACCCCAAAGGAAGTCTCCAACAGACCACCTGCATTCGTTCTGTTGCTATACCTGAAAACCACCGTACCAGTAGGAACGCCAACGCCGCATATTAGCCGTTAAAAGGTCAATTTTAAGGAGTTCGAAATTTGGTGAGCGGCATGAGCACTTCTTGGGTACGAGGAACGATATTTTTCGCGCGGTTTTCATTAGCAATTAATTGAGTAATTATTAACCTCGGAGCGGGCCAATATTCCCACAGACTCTTGAATTGTCTTCGATATGTATATTTTGTTTATAAATATACAATTTTTCAATCGGCTTTCTCCACAGTCGATATAAGGCAAAATTTGCCATGATAATGCTGTCAACTTCCAGCAGAATTTCGCAATGTTTACATTTTTCAAGGTACTGCGAATGTCATCTTATCAAAATGAATGATCATGTTAGCATGATGACGATAAATATGCGTAATATTTCATCTTCTGATAGGATTTATCGATGGCAATGACCGTACTTGTTAGAATGCGGTTTGAACGCACGATGTCACAAATGATATTCGACGATAGATCAACTATATATACCTATAGAGTTGATCTATCGCTTATTCAGTTCGTACATTGTCCTGTTTAGCTCAGTTAGCAAGCGCCGCTATTCAAGTAATGCGGAGATTACGGGTTCAAGTCCGCTAAGGGCATTATTTTTTTATCACCTCTGTACGCTGGCCAGCTTCAGGAAAAATTACAATTATGATGTATAAGGTTATACTATCAATTTATGATTTTCCGGATCTCATTTGGTGGGTCTTAAGGAGTAGGCCAATTTTGGTGGGGCCCTTTCCCTTCAACTGCAAGTTTTACGCCCCGTAGCACGAACAAACTTTTACCGGACACTCAACAATATTATAAGAGTCCAGGTTTACCGCCGGGTACCGCACTCCATGCGATACCACGCAAAGAGTCCCACCCACCAACAAAGCGAGGCACGCCGTGCTAATTACGAGTCCCACATGCATGATGCTTGTCGGGTGATCTATTCCAACCAAATTACATGTCGGGTGTGCAGTACAATCAGGGGAAAACAATGCGCTGTGACACGAGGTTCCGAATGTGAATTGAATGAGAGAAAATGGGAATATCGAAACTAAGCAAAATGGGATAATGGAACGATGTCATGGATGGGAAATGTTTTGAAGAAGGTGGTTTGCGTGTGATATTAAGGCCTGTCAATAGTATTGAAGGACGATGTCAGAAACTAAACCCACTCACATTTCGCTAATAGTAGAGGACTTCGATGGATTGCACATAAATTTTACTAAGTGTCTACGAAATTATTATGAGCAAAATGAGAATGAATGTAATTTGAGAATTGGACAGGGCATAGCTTGGTGTGCTTTGGTATAGCGCTATAAAGTACCCAACTAGGTTAATATTAGCAGTGGCGCGCTTGTCAATATGATCTAACGATGGTGTAAAGAAGTTCGTTTGTGCGTGACTGAGCAACCATTTACCGGTTATTTCCTCAAGAAAAATCATATGCACAGAGGGAATGGGGTTCACGGGCTTTATTCCGATTGCTTAAATTGATTTGTTTCACTAGAAAGCTTGGGGATTTCGAATGCAGTCGTCATCAGTCATCATTACTTTTTTATCTTTTTCTTATCTTTTATAGTGCATTCTTTCTGTAAAACGATACCATTCCCAATATAATTACTAGCAATTTAAGCACCTATTTTTTCCTTCTGAAAGTTTCCAGAGACACAATTAAAAGCTCCGTTTTCTTCTGCGTAAACAACATTTCTGCACAGGTTCGGTTAAACATCCATTTGCTCATGCTTGCGTGTCCATTGTCACGCTGCAAACACCTTTCAGGTCGAAAAACAACTACATGCGAATGGCCGTCTAACATGCCATAATTCACGGTTTTTTCAGACACCCTAATGTACACCAAAGAGCCTACTCTGTAGGCATTTTTTCGTAGATGGCGAATTCCACGTCCTTAAATATGTTATTTTTCTGTGTTTCGTGACTCTGACTTTTCGCCCATTTTGGTACGTATTTTCGGCGTGTTTAGCTTTATTTTCTGGCCGAATTCCACTTATCTACTACCATTTCTACTGGAAATCAAAGTTAAGTATCTTATATGCTTTGTAAGTTACATACATTGAACCGAAATTTACAATTATCATTTCGAATTTTAAATTTTCTCGAGGACTCGTACTCGCAAATCTGAACGCTTGGATTTAAAATTTTTGTGACGTAATAATCAGGGGGTCACGTCCTGACAATTACCCGGAAGTAATGCCACTGGCGTTCCTACTGTAAAGCCTCTGCTAATATTAGACTACTTCGTAGTCATTGGCCTTATTAATTGTTTCATCAAGTACATTTAGTCTAATTTAGTCGGCATTTCAAATGAATAATGCGTCTGTTGAGAATAAAGGCCCCAAATAACGTATATTTGTTTTAAATTCCCTCAGAGAGATAACATTGGAATAATAAAATTGAGTATAAAAAACATTTTAAAAATAACAACAAGGAAGGGTTCTTTGAGACCCGTCATCATCAATTCGATACAGACCTGCCAATTTGAGCCAAGGAGAAAAGTTCCCCCTTACTCTGTATGGTACAGTTACACCATCGTCACTGAAATGGAAGCCTTTGATATTTTAACATATTAGCATGCATGTGTATAGAAGTAATAATTATAGATCTCATCCATAAATTGATGAAACGTAATCAATGCAGTTTCAGTTCAGGGTTATAGTTTTAGTGCCCCGTATATATTTGTCTCTTTCTTCTAGTCAAAACCTTGACTGCCCCACCCCCCATTTTCTGGGCCCATTTTGACCGCGTTCCCTTTTTCTGCTTTTCTGCATGCACCCCTAAAAAAAAAAAAAAAAAAAAAAGAACTCATCCACAAATTGATGAAACGTAATCAATGCAGTTTCAGTTCAGGGTTATAGTTTTATATAGAGCCCCGTATAGTTTGTCTCTTTCTTCTAGTCAAAACCTTGACTGCCCACCTCCCATTTTCTGGGCCGCGTTCCCTTTTTGACCGCGTTCCCTTTTTCTGCTTTTCTGCATGCACCCCCCGACCCCCCCGGTAGTATACACTTCAGATAAACCAGGTCATTTGACCCTTTCAACTACCGTCTAAATGTAAAATATTGAAATAAGCGAAGAGTGACCTCATGGCTCACTCGCCAAAGAATGGAAATGTCCATGTTTGAAAAGGAATAGAAGTACCTTGAACTTTTGAATTCCATTTTGAAAATGATATTTTAGAAGACATTTTATCATTTTGTAAATACTGGATTTGACAAAACTAATCTTCGAAAGATGTGACATTTCATTCAGGAGTGATCACTATTTTTCTTGCTATCTCTTTTGCATTTGTTTCTTTTTACTTTACTTTTTATTCGCTTTTTATTCTGTTTTTATCTTTAATCTTTTTCCTCGCTCTGGTTTTCTTGTGTGCTTTTATTAAAACTCACACTATAAACTTTACAAACAACGGTGTAATGTCTAACTGATCACCCTAATATACCGATTACAGATTTTAAAATTTCAAAACCGGTTCATTCCGATTCCGATTTTTTTCTGTGTGTTTTTTTGGCGTTATAATCGCCGTTTCGACAGCCAGAAGCTGCCAGAAAGTAGCAGATCGATTTAGGTAAACCACTAAAATGGCAAAATAGTAAGTTAGGAACAACATACACACTCATCATGTGTACATAAAATACTAAATTGATTGTTTTAGTTTCGATTTATTTTCACCGTTTGGCCATCAGTTTGGAACATTTTTAATCAAGTTTGGCCTCTTGATCTAATTTAATCGGTATAAAAATCGGTAAAAAAGAGAATTTTGCCGCCGATACCGATCTATAACGATAAGGTCATAATCGCCCCGATTTCATAACCGAGCATATCGGTTGGGTTGGTAGACCATTTCTGTAAGTTTTTCCACTCCTGCCCACCAAAGTACAGTTATAAACAATGAGGAAAAACTAGTAATAAACAATAGCCATAGCCATACCGAGTAAACAGCCAAGGACATGGAAAACGATCGATGCCCCCCTCCACACAACATTACGTAAATAACACTTAAGTGACCAAGGGGGGTTCTAGGGCCCCCAATTTGTTTTCGCGCTGGCCGCTTTAACGCGTGGGATTTTTGCGCCGAAAGTTTTTGTAATTGTCGACTTTTAAGGCGGCCTTCTTTTCATACCAAATATGTAAAATCGTCGGCCAAGCGTAATGAGTTAATTAGTGGGGGTCCCATGGAACCCCCCCCCCCCCTTGGGCCACTAACGGAAGTCATTTCAGAATAGTTTTAAAAATAAGAAATAAAGAACCAAGAACCACAGCACTTTTTTTTTTGCTGATATAAGTTCACACATACATGTAAGTAAACACTTTATAGTAACATTAAAAAAATTAAACCCCTTTATGTGCTGAAACACAATTTCACATGATGTTGCCAACCGTACTGTACCAACTATGGGAAAATGACGTGCATTTTGGCAGAATCCGTAAAAAATACAGGTTCCCTAAAACTGGGTCTAGTTTTGTGTTAAATATCTGTAATTGGGTCGTCTGAAAGATATCAACATAAAATAAGTTTTCAAAATGTTTGGTGTAAGGGACAAGGCTCATTGAATTTTCCGTCCTTTTTCCCAATTTTCGCTTGTTTTGAAAACAATGTTTTTTGGCCCCTATTTGCAGCCAAAATAACAAAAAACACTAAAATAATTTTTTTCTGATTTGGGGTTGTCTTATGCCCTTCACATGTGTTAAAATTTCGTGCAAAAATTCTCCCGGGAAAAGATGTTGTTTCCTTAGGGGGGGGTGTCCCCATGGAACCCCCCCCCCCCCTTGTCACCAACGGGAGTGAAAACCCCTCCTTGTTCACTTAGTGTTAAAGCAAGATTTGATAAAAGCCACACACTCTCATAGCGATATTGGTACTCGTATCATAGTTATTTATAACTTCGAAAAAGGCAAGATGATTTTGAGTTTTTTCAAATCATGGTCAGTAGTCATCTTTAACTTCATCTATGTAATCAACTTGTTTACCTTCACAGCCCCTCAGAACAATAATCACGATCTTGCTAATAGGCTTTAGTTTTAACAGATTTTCCTTGCCATCTTTTTATATTTTTTTTTGCGTTTCTCGTTTTCCTTGCTCTTATTTCGATTTGTCGTTCACAAGGTGGCAAAAGAAATCAGTAAAGAAACAAAAAAGCTTCAATTTAAGGTTGTAAACATTCTGTTGAAAACGGAAGAAGAATGGATATTATCCCTTCAGAGACTAAAAATAAAACCTTAAACATTTTTCTTCTAATTTGATGGAAGATAATTGAAAACTAACGTCCTTTATTCCAAACTGAAGTATAAATCACTGATGTCACCGCAGGCATCCTGAAATCATACTCCAGCTGACATTTCGATTGGACAAACCTGTCTAACTTATATATGAAATGACCATGAAACTGTATTATGTATTAATGTTAAAAAATCATTGAAGATTTGTTATTGTATATGCAAAAACCCCGGGATCGCGAACCACGAGCTTTCATGGATTTTGTGACAATATTAGTTGATTTAACAATCAAAGTTTTCTGCTCTTGTGCACGAAATAAGTCCAAAATTTATTATCCCTTTTGAGGGAGTAATTATCGCGTAATAATCACGGCGTAAAAGAAGTTTAAATGAAGATGTTTGTTGAAAAAATGACCTTCTCAATAATATATTGATATCGGCGTGCAGCCTTAACGCGAATGGAATTTACGCAAGCCTTTTTTCTACGCACAGCGCGGACTCAATTTCCATTTTGGTTTGGTCATGAAATGCGCCTTGAACGCGCGTTCTATAGCGCTCAAAACTTTACGCGGTTTACAGCGTTGCATTATTTATCGAACTTACTCAGAAAATCTCTCTTCGCACTTTTTAATTAAGTTTTCCCCTCTTTTAAAACACGCGTAGAATTTTTCCCCAAATCGGATTTTGCGATTTGGA
>JAMKCH010044719.1:0-71446 GCA_023653785.1 Ophioderma brevispina
TGGCTGGGTGAAGAGTTTGTTACAGTTAGACTGACAGAAGTCAATCCAGGTCAGGAAAGTGTGTGTTCTGATTAGGGTCGTTCCACATAGTTGCCATCTAATTGCTTGTTCCTCCAGACCAACAAAATGTGAAATATGTAGGATACTTTTGTATGCTGTACAGGGTTCTCCAAACGAAAGTTACACAAAGACAGTTTAAAATCAAATACCTATTAAAGTCACCTGAAAGAAACAAGTTGCAATCCTTGATTCAAGTATCACAGAAGAATACCTTCTTCTAGATCGATTGTATAGAACAGCAAAGCCAAATTAGAGTGAGCGATAGACAGATGGTCTGTGGTTCAAATCACTGCCAATCCTTTACTTGATTTAATCACTTTTCATTTATTAGAATAACATAAGTGGGAATCAACTTTAGGAACAACATGATAAAGCACATAACAGAAACAACTGAATCTGCATTATGATTTAAACACACATAAATTTAGACTATCATTTCAGATGACACAAAAAGCTCAAGCCCAAGTAAGGTAGAGGTTGTGGATTACAAGTTGCCCCTTAGCCCTAACACTTTTCTCATTTCTAACCTAAAGGGAAGGGGTAAAGGGATAGAAGCTAAAGAAGATTAAACATCTTGGGTGGGATTCGAACCCGAGACCCCGGCGCACCGGTCCCCATGAGGCAGGGATGGCAAGCCACGAGGGTGTCGCTGGCCGGCAGCGATGTTTGTGTGCTCATATTTGTGTTTGTACGATTACATATCGCATTTTGTTGACTTAGAAACTGTGCATTTCTAGCTCAGCTCAGTGGTGTGGTCGTGATTGCGTAGGGTTCTGAACACAATCACAAGGCCAACACAAAAAAAAGTTTGTCTCGCATAACATTGGGCAAAAGGCTTTATGTGCTACAAATAAATTTTTAATGAGACAAAGAAATATGCCAGAATTTGGTTTTTGGGTTTTTTTTATTGTGTTCTGGCAGCCATTTTTCCCCTGCTTCGCAGCAAATGTTTCTCCACTCTTTCTGATAAATAGAAAACAATGGCTGAAATTGAGTTCAGTACACAGGCCGATTGCAGTACAAAACGACTCCACATTTTCCCCCTTTCTTTTACCCAAGCATTTAGACACTATAGATGTGCCTATAATCTGGATCATTATTATACAACCTTGTTGTTTTGAAATTATTGTCAAATTTAAACATTTATGATGGTTCTTTAAATATTTGATTTGCATTAACCAAAATTACAGAGCATTATTTTATTTAAAATGTTCAGTTGTTCTTGAATTTGAGCTTGCTCCTGATGCCATGAATACATGAATATTAAATGAGAGTGCAAAGTAGTCCGGTTACATATTATGTTTCAGCAGAAAGATGATACTTCGCGTTACTTGCTGACTTCCTTTGTTTATGAGATTGAAATGCGAGACAATGGGGCGAAAATTGACGAATCCTTGAAATTCTGAGGTATGCAGAAATCCTCAGCCAAAAAGGAGGTTAATGGAATGTGAATAAGATACACAAGCTTGTGAGGCTGCTTTTGATTGAAGATGTATGCAAAAGTGTCAGCGAGCCCCAGCTAGCTGATAGCGGGCTATTGCACTACTGCACTACACCTGGAGCAATTTCGATAAGTTCTCTTACAGGGGATTATGCTTTTAAAAGCGAATTAAAAAAGCTGGAATTTATAGTGCACCGGATAGGCACTTCAAATATCCACAAGGGCTTCAGGACACTTTACAGAAATCACTTGACCACGTAGCCAAAGACATTCCATAGACCATTTTTAGCTTATTCAGGGAAGCGCAGTTCAAGATTAGTGTTTGTACCAAGATTCAGCCCATCATAAGAAACCATGGCAGCCAGGACCAGATTTTTCCGGTTAAGAAGGGTCAAGGAGGGAAATTATCAGTGAATTGGCCATAGATCACCCAGCGTAGTTAATTCAGCAATTTTTAAACCAAACTGAGCCAAAATTTGCTTGATATGTAATCCACATTTTTTCACTAAAGATATCAAAAAAATTACAAAACAAAACTTATACACAATATAGATTGTTATAGTGTATGCTAATAACTTTTCAATGTTAGAACTTATATCAGGTGTAGATAAGTTAGTACCCTCTAGTGTGGGCCCATTTTAGTCCATTTTGCAGCTGGCAAAATATTTGAAGGACATATTTTTACTAGGGGCCTGAGAAATTACTGTTTGTTATTGTTGCAAACCAATGGCAACTACAGGCTCCAAAATAAGAATTAAGAAGGGCTAGGCAGTTTTGCCTTAGGTAGCCATTAAATTGACAGGGCATAAAAGTAAGGCAACTACAGGGGGACACCAAGGCAATGTTTGTATCAATTAAGGGCACCAGAGGCATTTTGCAAATGAGTCATTAATATTTGCACAACCCCAAAACTAATGTAATGGGCACAGTGCATGAGTATTACTTGCATCCACCATTACCTACATACCAAGTTCGACTGATTGGACATTGGGATATGGTTAGAAGTTCACCTTTGTAGAAATGACCCAATAAGAGCAAATATGTAAATTGAGGTTATTCATATGCACAAATAATGAGGACAATACATGGGTAATAATTGCATACAACCATACCCACATACCAAGTTTTGTAAATTGGGATATTGGGATCTGATAATGTAAAAGTTCAACCTTTTTATAAGCAGTAACCTTGTTTTGGAAAAGCAGTGATAAAGTGAACCTAAACAGCCCTAGATATATCTTTAAAACAAATTCCTAAGCCTAAATTTAGTAAAAAATGAAAAATTTATGCAATTTGGCAACAGGCATTGAAAATCATATTACCAAAATTTTAATTTGACCCTGTACGGTGTTTGGAAAGGTGTAAACAATGACCCAATTTGACAATTTTTCATATTTTTTCTCCATTGAAACAGGCTAGACCAACCCAAATTTCTGCCTGTCACACCCTCAGAAATACAACAGATCAAAACAAGTGGGGCCTTCATGAGGGGGGGGGATCATGATGAGCATCTATTATTTTAACCCACTATTGGGAGTTCCAACACTGCCGACGTTTTATCCTTCATATAGTGCGACTTTGCTAAAGTCGGGAGAAAAATGACAAAACCACAATTTTTTTTTTACTTTGTCCGAGATAAATAAGGTTTAAAACTTTGTTTAACAGTATATTTAAATGTTCTCTGCATTGCCCTCTTTTTTTTAGTTCACAAAAGTATGAAAAAGGCCTTACGGCAGTGTTAAAATAAAAGGGCCGGCATTCATTGACGCCGGCAAGGGAAATCTTTGGTTGGGCAGTACAGCTAAAGTGGCAGGGCACCTACGGCAAATTGCTGTCGGTGCCGTCGGGGATTTTGGAGCCTGGGCAACTACTAATTATATAAATAGATTGAAAGTTTTTCTAATAGCGATCACAATTTTATAGGCCTGCAAAAATCACAAAATCAATTGCCAGGACAGTTCAAGGGGCCACTTTGACCTCCGTAAAATTTAATGAAACATAAAAAAATGTTTGTTTTTTTTTCTCCAGAAGACTTGTTTATACCTGGTTAGTAGTCACAAGAAAAATTGAAGGTCTCACATTGTTAAATACTGAGGAAAGAGGCAACCAAAGATGCTACATTAATTCATGGTCCTCTGAAAAAGCTACAATTTTAGAGTGAGTCATAAAACTTTGAGAGACCATTAACTTCGAAACGGGATCTGGCATTTGCATGTGCCTTTTGACCTCTCTGTGCCCAATAAAACTCGTAACTTTGACTTCAAATTGAAAAAAATCATGAGAGGGTGGGTTCCACACCTTGTGTTTTGGCATGGAATGACCCAAAAGCCTATTGATCTAAATTTGTAGTGCATCAGGTGGAGAAACGCAAAACAAAATGGCTGTTTTTCAGTCCAAATTGGCTGTGCAAAAAATCATTTTTTGTCCATAATCCGAAAAAATTTGTCAATTTTTCTTTCCAATACAATTAATGTCATTCGAGTAGTCACAATATGCAGAGTTTTGATAATTATTCCTAAGGAAATGCATTTCTGATGTTTAGGCTCCTGGACCGCTCCTTATCCACTAACGTTGGCCAAAAGACCTATCAACAAACTAAGTGTTCAATTTGTAATGTCTACCCAGACTGTTCACAGCTGTTTTTATTATGAACATCAAAAATAGTTGAGCTATCACAAAAACACCTTCACAGTCTGTTTCAAATCAGTTGCTAACAAATTACCCTGTTCCTCCTGGACGCAACAAAATACTGAAATAGGCCTTTTTTTATTATACAGGATACCCAAACTGAAGACTGATACGAAATCAAAGTAGCGAAAAATGATCTTCCAAATTGGTTGCTATCGTGGTCACTCAGCAACAAATGTTATACAATACAGTTGTTACTTTCCCTGTTCTGTATAGGGTGTCTAAACAATAAAAGGGACATGGAAAAAGGTTCCACTGAAAATTAACTTTATAATCTTATTTTAATGGGCCACGGCATTCTGTAATAATAATAATAACTTCTTACGCGTGACACATCCACCGAATCTCAGTGGTGCCTGCCCCGCGGACGCTGCGGAGCGTCTTAGATGCTACAACACAACAAACTATCAAGAACGACAAGGAAAGCTTTATGGGAACAAAAAAAAAGTCCGCTTTTAGACGCCGGAGGAAACCAACGTTCTCAGAGAAAACCGCGAGGACGGGTATGGATCGGCAACCAATTCACATACGACACAGGCTCCGCCAAAAAGCAAGTGGATGAGCCACGACACCAGCCTGCCCTCCCGTTGTCTGTCCGCCCTTTTCTCAGAGGCCGGGGGTCGTACGGTCACAAAACTTGGTGGGTGGGTGTAGCTGGGCTGGGCCAGATCAAGGAGATTGGTGAGTGGATAGCGGCCCACAAACAGGTAATCACAAAAAAGCGTTTTCAAAAAACATAGTGCTTTAAAAAGCCAGGTAATCATGAAACCCGGAGACTGCATAGTGGGATATAATAAGCATCCACTTTATTAATAGTAATTACCGTTCCATAGAGTAACAGGTGTGTGGCTTATCTCGGACAATTGAAACATTTCAAATACAGATCATTGTGTGCATCTATTAGGTGTCAAGTACAATAGTTAGCATGTGATAATCTGTGTGCTGCCATGTATTAAGATCACTCTCACTTTATCTTCCTGAGTCGTAGCTATTGTACCGAACCATTTCAAGGCACTGACCAAAGGACTTGGCATAATAGTATGGTGGATGGCATTTCTGACAAATGGCAGCTATTGCACTTACAACCTTCTTGCGGTTCACCCATGACGAGATGTGTTCTCAGTATCCTGCGTGTACAGGTATATGTAAGGTATATTACAGTACATGACACACCCATTGAAGGCAAATCTAAACATGCCCCAATTTTGTACACTTTTACTTGTTCAGAATTTTTTCCCCAGAAGTCAATGTTTTGACTTATTAAATGTTTTTAATTTTGGTTTTGGGGTTTAGGTACGACACAAAAACAATTCATTTTTTTTCTGATACCTTTTGGAGCAAATTACATCACGTCAAATATCTAATATTAAATCCACATGGTTCACCCAAATTATAACTTGGCTTGTTTCAAGAACCACTACATCCCAAAAAATGTAAATAAATAAATATCATGAAATTAGAAGATGCCGCTTGAATATGATCCCATATCTTCCAAATACTAGAAACTTTTCCAACCAGAAAAAATCTTGACCAAAAGTACAGAGAGATACCCATAGCATTTGTGGTAGGTAGCAAAAACCAATACACAGGACCCTCCTATTGTATGCCAACTTTATCTAGGCATCTTCCTCTCAACCATGCTTCAAAAAGGCTAAATGGTGTTGTCAACCAGGGGCATTTGCCTGCTGAGCAGGCCTAGAGCCCCAAACCATTTTTGCCTAAGAGATGTAAAACAGACCTAATGGTGGTCTAGAATAGTGCTTGCATAGTTTAGACGATCGACTACTTGTCAATTTTGCACATGATGTTTTTCTAGAAATACTAAAAACCAAGGCAAAACAAGGGTTATTGAGCAACGTTAAGGTTAATTGCAGCTTATCATTGCAATTTGAATCAAGATTGGGCTTTGACATATGGACAATCCAGCGGTATGCCTCACTGAATCAAATAATGCTGAACTGGGAGTCACTGTTATTAGACACAATTCAAGGTGAATTTTATGACATCCTGTGGTTTTATTCTTTTTCATGGTTTTTTTTTTAATAATTTAAAATGTGTTTGTTCTTTGGAAACCATCCAGCCCAACATTGTCATTAATCACTTATTTGGGAAAAAATCTTTCTGGCGACAAGATTCGTATGAAATGAGAAATTATGCAAGAATAGTGTTTGTACTATAACATTATTCCAGAATGATGGAATGGTATTCTAGTTATAATTCTGAAACCTTGTTTCCTTTTACCCTGTTTGATTTGATTTATTCGGACAATGTCCTGGATAGCGCAAGAAAGCCTCGACAGGAAGCTTATTTCCATTGGGGTCCATATTGCCGGGACGGAATTGGGACAGCCAGGGGTAATCACCCTAAACTCCTTTTCGACACTGACTGTGATGTGCATGCACAGGTATGACTCTCTTTACATGGGACCGATGCTTAACGTCCCCTCCGAAGGGACGGGGTATTATCATTAGTACCCGATTAAATCCCTGCAAGTGGTCCCGCCGGGAGTTGAACCGGGGACCTTTAACACCAAGGCAATACCTAAACCAGTGTGCCACACGCTTCTCCCTATATTTTAGAACAACCAGGTTCTGGGCAATCCGTGTTCCTTCCCTGTCTCTTCTCTCCCTGCTCCCACACAAACCTTTTCAGTGAAATCTGGTAATTGATTTCATTACAAGCTTGAAATCATCTAGTTCCTAAATCAAGACTCTCTCCCCTTGCTCACCTTCCCCTCTCAAATCCCTGGGGATGGAGGAGGGGAACAATTCAAATATTTAACCTTGCCTTGTAGCTTGTACAGTAAACTTGTGATGACTTTAACTTGAACTTGTCAAATAGTTAAGAAAAGTGCACTGCCATTTTATTTTGACAGAGCAAATTACGATTCAGTGAAGCATGTCTCTATCTATCCTAGGGAAATTACAGCCCTAATTGTTTTTGTTTTTCCTTATAATTGTTGTCCGTCTCGTCTGGCTTGATAGATGTGATAATTTATTGTGCATTAAGTCATTTTCTTTGTATGATTGGGGTCAATGTTATTAGATATAGCATGTTATCTGATGGAATTTCAACAGACCTTTGTTTGGGATTGACCCATCAGCTATGATTTTTGGTATTTTGACACGAGTAATTTTCCCAAGGTTCTAACCTGAAATTGCAGACATGGATGAGTAACTCCTTACAATGATCACCCAATCGTTGTGTACAAAAGTTGACAAGAAACTAACTTAAACTTTTAAACTTGGGAGTTTGTTTAAATTTTTTTAAGCCATGCAAGGCCAAACATTGTCCAAGAGAGCTATGTGCTATATGCTTCTTTTTTAGTTAAAAGGCTATTTGGTGCTTGGTTTAAATTGGCATTTGGCCTTTTTATTGGCATTTCACACCCAATTTTGTGTTATTGTTTTTCTGACAACTAAAACCAAATTTGTATTATTTTTCTGACAACTAAAACCATTTTTTTAATTATTTTTAATTTTTTTAATTTTTTTAATTTTTTTAATTTTTTTAATTTTTTTAATTTTTTTATTTTTTTTCCATTTTCCAAATTTGTGATGTGATCTGGGAAAACCCGTCGCATGTCGCACAGGACAATTTTGAAAAAAATAAAGAAAATATCTTAAAATCTGTTATGTTGTACTTTATTTTTTGTCAGCTGTTATAGGCAATATAACTTATTTTTATGTGTATCATAGAAGAAAGAAGTAAAATGTTATGGAAACTTTATATTTCAAACTTTGCAATGAGAGTCAAAACTCAAAATATAAATTTTTCACCATGTGGTGGGTTTTCCCAGATCGCAACACATTTGTATTATTTTTCTGACAACTAAAACCAAATTTGTATTATTTTTCTGACAACTAAAACCAAATTTGTATTATTTTTCTGAGAACTAAAAATTGTTAAGCAGCATATCTGATATCACATAACGTAACACAAAATTTCTTCCCAATCCAAAAAGACAAAAGATTTGCTTTGAAAACTTAACACTTATCAATCTTCTTTGTGGCCCTCTTTTCCCTTAGTGGCCTTCTTTTCCCTTAGTGACTTATTTTTCCTTCTGTAAAATTTAATTGTTTTGTCTTATGATTTATTTGCTTATATTTGTTTACATAACTTTATTTTAAAGATTCTATTTAAGTCACTGCTGCATTTACAAGTACTTTACCATCTTCAAGAAAACAGATAGGGTGTCATTACCAGCTCTGATTTTTTTCCTGATGTCATTTCATGATTTTTGGAAGTATTGTTGACAGCCACACTCACACCTTGCTTTCATTGGCGGGAACGGTCTTTCAAAGTGTTGGCAGGAGATCAAACAATATACATGAACTACAAGACATTCGCCTGGGTAGAAGCCAGCGTGTGCACAATGTTTTTCCGTTTTTGATTTAGGCTTTTTTTGTTTTGGCACTCAACAGCAGCCCTCTTAGGTACTCAACAAGTTGGAGAAGTTACAGAACACAACAGGATTACGGAAAGAATTCTAAATTTGGATGCAAATCTAATTACCCTGGATAAAACCGGTCTCTAAAGAGCAAATATGGATCGGAACCAAAGCACATGAAGTTACTGGGAAAGGGTTACTAGCAGGATCCATACATGGGAGCCTCAGTGGTAGTAAAGGCCTGTTCATACGTTGTTGAGTGCTACATTGTCTCTGTGCAGTGCAGTAAAAAGTGAAAACCACCTTTGACTCAATGTAGCAGCACCGTATGTGGGACTTCATACTGTGACTCCAGTACATTGCAATGATGCGTAAAGTATGAAAGACCTTAGTGAGGGAAGATCCACTGCACAACCGAACCCACAAATGAGAAAGGTTGTATTTTGGTGTTTGGGAGAATTCTGCTATTACCATGGTAGAATGAACACCAGTGCTGATTGGACAAAAGGCCTACCATAAAAACACTTTCCCTGGTTAATTTCTGTATTGTACTTTTTGATGTTTTGATGTATTATCTTATGACCCCTGGGCCAAACTGGAAGGCAGTGTTTACACTGAGTTTTGTTACCCAGGCAAAAGTTTTTAATAATAAATAAATACCTAGCAGTATCAATCAACAAGTAATTTTAAATCTACACCTCCCTGTTAGATTCCCATAAAGTCTTCTAGAGGGGGGTATGAATTTAAAATGGAATTGCTTAATTGGTGCCTACATCTGAAAACACCTTCGGTGTAACACTAGATTCAATCTTCGGGGGGGGGGGGGGTGGGGGGGGGGGTCATTCTAAATGGAACAGCCCACTGCATAACTTCATATGTAACAACACCCTCTATTTGAAGATTCAAGTAAAATCTTCCCATACGGTAGTATGGATTTGGGAACGGAATACTAATTTGAGGTATTTTATGGATCAATACCCCCCAGGCATACATGTGCAGGATTCCTGTAGCACTTTAATCAATAACCCAATTTAAATTTTCAGGCTAAATCCTACAGGATTCAAGACTGTCATTTTTTTTGTCTTTAACATAACATCCTATAATCCAACATCATTTTAACTATGGCCAAAAAAAGAAAAAGTTTGTCTCAGCTTCATGAAACTCAAAACCCTGAGTGCTGTGCATTTGATGCTGAATTTGATGCTGAATTTGTCTTGCCAAACTCTCAATTTATGGATACTGCTATTGCTTCTACTGTGCCTCAACTTACAACACTCCGCCCAACAACTGAGGATGAAGTGCTTAAGTTGATTTCTAAATCACCCAGTAAATCTAGCAGACTAGATCATATTCCAACTTGGTTTCCTGAAGGAAAATATATCTCAACTCCTGCCAGTTTTAACACGCATTATTAACTCTTCGCTATCATCTGGTATATTTTCCAAGTGGTGCGCACTCAGCAATTATCAAACCTCTCTTGAAGAAGACAACGTTGATAAAATGTGTGTTAAAAAACTATAGACCTTTTTGGTCAAATATCCACATTTCCTGGCAAACTGAGTTTGAGAAAATAGCATTGCCAGACTCACGAACCCATGGATCATCATAATTTAGCAGATTCCCATCAATCTGCGTATAGAGCTGCTCACAGCACTGATCTGCCCTCATAAAAGTCTAAAATGACATTATGTCTTTCAATTGATGGTAAGAAAGCTGTGCTGCCCGCCCCCTCATATTATTGGACCTTTCAGCTGCCTTTGATACGATGGATCATGAAATTCTTGTATCCCGCCTATCAAAGCGCATTGGTGGTTTCAGGAACAGCTTTGGACTGGTTCCAATCCTATCTCAGTGGACTAAGCCTGTGGCCATGCAGGCTATCTTTCTGTACCAATCACTGCCCATTTTGGTTTGCCACAGGGCTCTGTAGTCCGTCCGATAGCTACAGTATTTACACGTCACCAGTTGGAGATATTGCCCGTCACCATGATGTCAGCTATCATGTGTATACGCAGACGATACTCAACTTATGTTCCCCGTTGACCCAAACCAGATCCATCATGAAATTGGAAAATGCACTGACTGTTCTTCAAACGCATAAGGACATCAAAATAGGATGAATGTCCAACAAATTAAAAACTCAATGAATCTAAACTGAGTTTCTTTGTTGCCGCATCTCTTACTACAAAAAGCTCCTCCTGATATAACACTGTCTATTGGAAACTCTCACATTAAAACCATCTTCTCAAACGTACGCATCTTGTGTGCCTATTGATTTCACACATGAACATGGAATCACACATCACTAATGTTAGTCGTACAATCATCTACCATCTTCGGAACATCTCGCGCATTCGCAGAGACCTTTTGATAAAAGACACGGGCAGCATGCTGTAGCCGCGCTCTAGACTTTCTCGCATCGATTATTTGCATTGGTTTACTTTCTTCGCTACCTAAGTCGTATACTCTTCGTATTCAGCGCCTACAAAATTTGGGCCTGCGAGACTTGTTTTTAACTGTAAATAGACAGCAGGAACCCAAAACCACTGCTAAATCCCTGCATTTTGGCTTCCGTGAACAGAGAATTTGCTTTTAAATTGCTTTTATATGGTTTTAAATCTCTTAATGGCATGGCTCTGTATAGCTTTCAACTTTTTTCAAGTGTACATGTTCCAAAAAGAAACCTTAGGTCATCAAATAGATTGCCTACGGTTGGATTAATCCAAGACTCAGTAGTAAAAGCGGGTGATAAAGTTTTACTGTTTGTGCTATCAAAGTTTATGGAACAACCTGCCTGTCTCATTAGACAGTTCATTAATCTGTAAACGCCTTTAAAAAGGCACTTAAGACACACTTGTTTCCCAATTGGATCTGCATGGATGTTGAGAAACGGCGTATACATTTCCTGTCTATCTCCCCATTTCCTCCTCACAACATTTCACGTTCCACCTTACCCTATTACTTTTTTTTTCTGATCATATCTGTTCATGGTTTCACTTTTACTAAAATCGTTTTTTTTGTTTTGATCCAAACGAGTTTTTCTTTTTTTATTTCACTCCCTCCCTTCATCTCAATTTGATGTGTTTTCTTCCGTAAAAAACATACTTGTGGTATTAAGCTTTTGTTTCCTTGTTTTTTGGTCATATTTAAGATTTTTTTTGTTTTCTGTTAATTCTAGTATCCTTGTTTGTAAGTAACCAATTTTTTGTACATTCCTGCTGTACTTATAGTTTTTGTATAATTAATCCTTAGCATTTGTATTTCTTAGCCCCTTATTCGTTTTTACTCTGTCCTTGTCTTTATTGCTTTTACTCGTGTCTGACTTTTCAACACATCTGCTCCAGTTAGTGTTCACTTTTATAACCCTCGGTTCTCTTTGCTCTCTTCTAACTCCTTCCTTTCAACCTACCTCATCCCACCCATCTCTCAAGTTTCCCCCCTCTCTCTCTCTCTCTCTCACTCTCTCTCTCACACTCTCTCTCTCTCTCTCTCTCTCTCTCTCTCTCTCTCTCTCTCTCTCTCTCTCTCTCTCTCTCTCTCTCTCTCTAACCCCCTCCTATTATTTTCCTTTGACCTATTCTTTTCAGTATGCCATGCCCTGCTATATACGAACTGCCATTTAACCCACCAGCTTCATGACGAAGACTTTCGCGCATCATTAATTGAATTTTTCCCCAACCTAAATTGAACATCATCAAACTTAATTCCCTATGCATCATCCGTTACTCACAGACCCCATATCATCAATCTCAAACATGTGACCTATCACCCATCCTTCACCACACCCCAAACAACTCTGGTTCTGACTCCCGCGATCACACTGACGACATCTTTAACACACTAATAAAACCATCAAGCAACGACTAATTTTCCATATTCCATTTCAACTGCCGTAGTATCACAAATCATATGAAGAAATCACTAACTACCTTGATCACCTCAACCACTCTTTCTCTGTCTTAGCATTTTCAGAAACATGGCTTACTGACACCAAATCAAATCACCACCTCAAGCTTTAATGGTACATGTACATTCCAGGAGCACTCAGTGGCAGAGGAAGGGATTTTTGTCGTTCATAAAAAATCACCTCTCATACAAATAATCGACACAACACCAGAACCAGAATTTTACTCACTTTTCATCGAACTCACCATTAACAAACCAACAATAGACCCAAACACATAACTGTCGGAGTTATTTACAGACTGGCATGAACAAACATCCAAAATTTTACAATAGCTTCGCCAGCTTCTCACTGACTAATAAAACCAACCGTGATGTGTATATTGTCGGTGACTTTAATGTCAATCTTCTCAATTATTCCACTCATCCACACCTTAATGACTTTATTAACACATCACTTGCAAACTCTTATAACCCTAAAATTAACAGACCTACAAGAATTACGCATAACACAGCCACGATCATTGATAACATTATCACCAACTCCCACTGACACAGACTCCACACCAGGGATATTTGTCACTGACACTACCGATCACTTCCCAATATCCTCATTACAATCACTTAAAGTCTAAGCATGCACAAAAACAACAATCACTAAACGTGACTACAGAGATCACAACCTTCGCACATTTAACCGTATACTCAACACTGAATCATGGGAATATATACTCACAGAAAATGACCCTAACATAGCGTACAGCAACTTCATTACAACTTATACGAAACATTACAACGAATCATTCCCCTTACAAAAGAAGACCCTAAAAATCGTAACCATAAACAAGCCCTGGATGAACAACGCAATTTCCAGTCATCAAACACAAGCACGGCCTCTATAAAACATACCTGAAGAAAACACACCAGCAACCAAACAACAATACAAACAATACAAAAACCAATTAACTCACATTATTCGTATTGCCCAGAAAAAAACACAACACAGAAACTTCAGAAACTCAAAAATGATCCCACCAAAACCGGACATTTCCTCAACAACATTCTAGGTAGGAAGGTAACCACTAATCAAATCCCTGACC
Organism: Ophioderma brevispina; assembly: GCA_023653785.1. Lineage (NCBI taxonomy): Eukaryota > Metazoa > Echinodermata > Ophiuroidea > Amphilepidida > Ophiodermatidae > Ophioderma > Ophioderma brevispina. The sequence goes on from JAMKCH010044719.1 coordinate 13,583, forward strand.
TTTTCACTATAATATAAGCAGAGTAACTGACCCGCTTGACATTATGCGCATTCAACGATCACTTCACTACCCTGGGCAAAACTTAGCTAACAAAATTCCACCCTCAATTAACCCATTTAACAACACCTTCCAAAAAACCCCATTCACCTCAATGTTCCTGAAACCAGTTACTGTTGATGAAATGCACAAACTTCGCCACCTGTTAAAAAAAAACCTGGTAAAAGTGCGGGTACCGCAGATTGATCCTGGATTGCCAACAAATCATATATGATAACATCATTTCCCCTCTGATGTCAACAATATTTAACCAATCATTCTCACACCGGAAACCCTCCCAGATGACCTCAAATCAGCCAAAGTATCTCCTATTTACAAAAACAAAGATGCCACAATTTAAAAACATATGCAAATTACAGGCCCTTTCTGTTCCTACCATCTTTTTTTCAAAACTAACTTAAAAAGTCATGTACACACGTCCTGTCTACTTCTTTAAACAGCACAACCTTCTTGTCGATGAACAATACGGTTTTAGGCCCCAAATGCTCGACTTACAGACATGGCCCTCCCTTAACTAACAACCAACCTCAACACTGCACTAAAAATAAACTCCACCCCATGGGGGTATTCCTGGAATTCTCTCCAAGCTTTCGAAACCATTGACCACAACATTCTTCTTCACAAGCTTTATCATTAAGGTGTCCGTGGAGTAGCCTTGGGTGGTTAGAGTTACCTACTAATCGTTCACAATCAGTCTACGTCCACTCCACCGCCCATGCATCCCTCACACCTATCACAGTTGGCGTCCCGCAAGGCTCATCCTTGAACCCCTACTTTTCATCATTTACAATTACATGAATGACATCACTAACATCTCTAACACACTAAACCCTAATCTTATTGCAGATGACACAACATTTTTTCTTTCAAACCCTACCTTAATGCACTTTTAAAACAACATGATCACGAACTCACCTCTTCTCAAAAAAATCACTGACTGGTTTTGGGCTAACAAAAAACCTTCTCTTCTCTCAATGTTTTAAATACTAACTACATGCTTTTCTGCTACACACAACACTAAATCACAGAACCAAACCTTAACAATAGATAACCAGATAATCTCCCAGGTACACTCAACCAAATTTCTTGGCATCCCAATCGACGACAAACTAACATGGATATGAACACATCAAAACTCTGTCACCACCAAAGCGTCTCACGCAATTGGTACAATCTACAGAGTAACCACCACCTACAGATACACCTTAAAATAACTTCTACAACACACTAGTTCTCCCATAATTAGCTTTACTGTAACATCATATGGGCCTCCAACTATCATTTCATTCACGACTCACCAAAGTCCAAACTAAATATCACACCGAAATGGGCCATTCGCACTATCACAATCTCACCCCCCAGAACTCACATTTGCCATTATGTCACTCACTGAAAACACTTAAACTAGAAAATCACCTCAACCAACTTCACACAGCGCCCTTCATGTTTGACTCCACAACAATCAGGTACCTCCGAACGTCAGCAATTACTTTACCACAAACCGACAACTCCACAGCTATAACCCCAGACAAGCCGACAAACTCATCTTCCGACTCCCAAAATCTTCCTCTGAAAAGCACTGTTATCAGTATCAGGACGCAAAAACTTTGGAATGATCTTCCAGAATCCAATTCACAAAACAATTACAAACAAAAATACTTTTAAAGCGCTCTGAAAAACATTTCATCAACCAGTACATTTTTTTAAAATTTCCCCCAAGTCCTATTTCTCTCACCTGTTCTTTAATCATATTTCTAATCTCTCCTCCTACCTTTCCTCAACTTTACCTGTCTATCTATGCTTCCTAATTATGATAATAGTTTTTACATACCTCAGCAAGGACAGTTGATAAGTCTCTCCGTTCTCAAATCGAGCTATCCCGTTTCCCGTTAAGTGTTTGTTTAGCTGTAGATATTGTGTGTTTTGTGTGTTTGTCTCTGTTTTTTTTTTTGATTGTTGTTATTACCTATGATAAATTTTCTATATCACCTGCACTTGTATAATTATTGTAATATGAGTACACTTTTACTGTATGTATACAGGGCCAGCCACTAAACATAAGCCCTATCGGGTTGTCCATTACTGGTCCGAGAATATCATATCATATACCTCACTTTCAGTTTATTTAGACAGTCTACAATTGCTACTTATGACTATATATATTAACTGTATTATACATTTCGTCACGTTCGATATGTTATGCTGAATAAAATTGAATTGAATTGAAAAAAAATGATTTCAGGAAATTCCTAAAGTCTGACTCAGATGATTTATGAATATAATTTTTTTAATATATAATTAAAAATAATAAATTGAACAAGATAGTCATTAGAATGCTCAATTCCAAAAGTTTGAGATGAAATCGGAGTTTTGTTTTGATGCAGTAAAAACATTTATGTGTATATAACAGTTGCCATAGGATACTGTGTAATAACAAAATTTCCGATCCGGAATTTTTAAACAAAAGATGTGATTTTCTATAGAAGGACTTCGATTTGAGTTAGCTATTTCACACAGTGGACTAGTATATGGACAAGCATTATGTACATGCAAAAACCACAATTTTTTTGAAAATGAGGGCGCCCTCATCGGGGAAATCTTGAGTCGGCCTTTAATGTGATATTTGTCATTTGGAGGCAAACTTGAACACTTTAACGGAGAATGGCCCTTCAAAGAATAATCAATAATTAATAATAATAGCCAGAGATTTATATAGCGCCTTATTGCTATTGGCCTCTAAGCGCTTTCACAAATGGTCGCTGATCACTGTGGACCAACCATCCATAAAACTGCATTTAGCTCATTTCAAGGGATGCAGCACATCGGGATCAGCGCTTTCCCCTTATCAGCAAACATACATCTAGATAACCATCTCAAGCGGACTCAGCTTCCCAAATATCGCATGTGTATCGGAACAACCAGCGGTTGATTTTCTTGTCCAGGAAATTACAAGATACTGAATCTCACAGGGGCTCGAACGCACGCCTTATGCATGGAGATCCATCACTAGAGTCGAGCGCTGACCTGATTGAAGCTATCTTGTCCGCTTGAAGCATAAACTTTCACACTATATCAGACAAAATGCCCATTGAAATGTACACAGAATTCTTGAACTTTGCAAACCTGTGTATTCAAGGCAAGTTTTAAGACTGAATCCAAGTTTGACCTTGTACAAGAATCTGAATGATGAAAGTTGGAAATCAAAGATCATCAACTTAATTAGCACCTGATTCAGCTTTGTGTCCTTGTGTTGTTAAGTTTAAGAATACTTTAATTATTTCGAATTGCATTATAGAGTAAAAAAGTGAACTGTTCAATTAATACCTAATCCTATTTGCAAAGTTCAGGTTCCCTGTGTGTTTCAATGGGAATTCTTTCAAAACTGAATTACATGAAGTATGGCTTTTTGTTGGAAGACCAGTTACTTTTGTCAAAATATTAAGCAGGACCCCCCTCAAACATATTTCACAAGCAGAATTTGGGGCAGATGTTCTGACATTGGTTTTTTTAGGGGGCCAAGTCAAGGTCAATTGGAATTTTTACGAAGCTGATATAGTATAAAGATTGTACACAAGGGTATAATTTAAGATTAGCTTCTCCAGCCCAAATTTTTGGAAGTTAACTATCACTTTTACTTTTTTGACTTAATGGACCCCCCCCCCCCCCCCAAAGTATGGTCTATTGGTTTTTGGAGCCATTTTGACACCCCCTGTTATATTAAATTGGGGCAGGTGCATTTTTTCTTTCACATATTTTGCAATCTGCAGCAAAAGGTTATCCAGAAGTGCCAAGTTTTGAAGAATCTGAGGAGTGTAGTCTTTACTTTGGCCCTCTGCTATTGACTTTTCACACCGGTACATACAATGTGTTTTTGAGGTGACCCCTCTCAAAATTTAAAATTGCTGTAGCGTGAAAACAAAAAGAGTACAGAGCTCAAATTTTAAGAATTTCAGTTTCTCATATATCTTTTAAACACCAAAAAAGGAAGAATCCATGAGGTGATTGTGTACTCGATTTGTTGAATTGGGCATGGAAATGACCCACCTAACCCTTTTTTGTTTTGGTTGCAGCTCAAAAGCAAAGTCAGTTACCCCCATTTTTATTCAGATTTAACCAGCACCGTTGTAAATACATATATGTGAATTCTGGGAAAATCTTTCGAGTGAGTCATAACAACAAAATCCCTAAGAAGTGCCCCAATTTTTTTTAAACCTGAGTGAATAAGCGGGAATACGCCCATCGATAAGATCATAAAGATGATGTTTGCATTTTCGGTTATGCACAAAGAAAAGACGGGATGCATTTAGGGGATGATTACAAAAGCAGGCAAGTCCAAAACAACAGTAGTTTTTGGTTTTCTCTTTTATTGTTTGCCAATAAACCTTTGAAACTTTTTCGATAGGGTTTCTACAATGAGCAGTGCAAAATAGAGAAATGGTATCCTAAATTCCTGTCCCTTTAGAGACAGTTCAAGGCTGCAGTTTGCTGATGTACTACAATTATTCGTACTTACTAAATACAATTGATAATAACAAAAAAATTGAAATGTCATCAGTCTGGAAAAACTGTAAACTATTTCAATTGTGCACTCTGTGCATCCATTTGAGTTTTTTCGCCTTTGTATTGTTTATTTCCCCTGGGGGGAGTGGGGGGGGGGGGGGGGGGGGACGATCGGCGGTAGTGCAATACCCAGGCCAACCGTGGCCAGGACGGAGCACGCTCCTATTCCATGGCCCAAAGTTGCAAAAATCAGTGTAATATACAGGCCCCTCAATGAGAGGCGTTTAAGATATTAAGCTGAAAAGAACAGATACTACAAATGATCTTAGGCAAAAGGCCGAGAAGCGATGCAAATAGCAGGCGTTTATTGTACCCTTTTAGAATGTGTATAGGCAGTCTATGGTGTTGTACCTGTACCTACCGACTCACTCTATATTATGCCTTCTTTTAAGTAAAAAACATAATTCAAGGCATCTCTTTTGACTGATTATTTATCATAATATAAAAATATAATTCTTTTTACACCAATTTGTAATAGGAAACAAAAATTCCTTTAGGAAACATATTTTAAACTGCATTTACCATCACACATGCTCTATCTTACCAAGGTCACATGCTACACTGCTTATCAAGGCATAGCAATGCATATTCATTAGTGGGCGTGGCCATGTAACCTTGCAATACTGTACATTGATCCCTTTGTGTTACTTCCACACTGTATGTGTGTGTGGAGAGTCGAAGGGTACATGCACGCTGCCTTAATAAAAGGTTGTGTAAATAGTAAGTGCCATATTAATTCTTTGATTTGTTTGTTGAGAATTTCTCCAATTTTATTTTGCATTATTTATTTTTTTACATGTGTGTTTAGAGGATGTTTAAACATTTCCTAGAAGCAACTCTACAAGAAATGAGATCTCAATATCTGAATTAAATGGACCTACCAGCAGAAAAAATATGAAAATAAAACAAGGCTAAAAATAGAAATACAAACAATAGGGTTAATATGCATATCAGATCTATACAACCAGTACTGTCCTGTATACATGTAACACTTTTCAAAGATATTTCCCAGCTTATTAAATAATATGAAAAAAATATTCAAGCATCGTAAAATGCTTCAAATGTAGATTGCTATTACACCAAAATCAAAATCTGACAAAATTTTGTTCAAAACTATTTTGATTCAGATGTAAGAATCCTTCCATTCTCCATGGTGCAACATAAAAGGAGCAGTATCAGTATTTAACACTTTAAGTGGACAAGGTCTTCCTACTTCCATTGGTGGACAAGGGGGTTCCATGGACCCCCCCCCCCATGGAAACCACTTTCCCGAAAGAATTTTTGCATGAAATTAATACCACACATGCACGGTTATAAGACAAATCAATTAAGCAATAAAATTAGAATTTCACAAAGAAAACCTAAAAATTAGGGGCAAAGTATTATTTTCAAATTCAGAAAAATGGGATCACAAAATATCATAGCCTCGTTTCCACAAAATGTGCAATGCTTAAGTTGTTAATATGTGTTCTAAAAGGTCCAATCTACCTATACTGAACACAAATTGTCATTTTTTAATACGTCATATTTTTGGTAGGTGGCATTTTTGCCGTGTAACTTTCCCATTGGTTTGCCAGTGTACAGTGTCGCGTGGTGGAGATATGGCAAAATCAAAGTGTTTGCTATCAGCATATAAAGGGTTAACTGAATTTTATATTATATTTATTGTTTATTACATGAATAAATACTTAAACAGGAAAAATATTCTTAATTACTTGTTTTAATTAATATTTTTACTGACACTCCCGTTGGTGGACAAGGGGGGTTCTTAGGGTCCCAACCTAATTATCTAATTAACGGGATGATGGATTTTAATATTTTTATCCAAAAATTACACAAATACAATATGAGTGGGGGGATACATTGTTAGTCGTAAAACAGGTAAAATGTAGTTTGCGGGTCCCTAGGAACCACCCCTCCACTTGTGGTGTTAATTTGTGATCTCCTGCCTGATATGTTCCTGATCTTGCCTGTGTACTTTGCATGGCTCTCACATCATTTACCCATTTATCCTTGTCTCTGTAATGTTCTGTGCTGTCCTGTAATCGATGTCTGTCCTGTCTTATAATTGTTTCCTTGTAGGATTTCCCCCCTTTTTTAAATGAAATGTTTTTGTTGTTTGTTTATTATTGGGACGGGTAGGCTCAGACATGCAATCATGAGAAATACACATTGTAAGCTTGGTTATATTACTATTATCATATTATTATACTTTATTTTATCTTTTTGCATTTATAAACATCTTATGTAATACTTAACTTTATAAGCAAATGTATTGACTTGTGATATATTTGTATCATGATCATGTTTTCATTGTTCTGAATGAATCTGAATCTGTATCTTCAATACAATATTGCCCATACTTTAAAGGTGCAATGAGAGATTTCAAGTCATCCATATTTCCTGCGATATGTAGTGATTTCATATAAATTAGACACTCAATAGATTCCGTACCTTTTATTTCACTACAGAAATAACCCAAATTGAAAACAAAAGGTGATTTGAATATGCTTATATTCAATAGAAAGCATAGGCTGAATTTCCTATTTGCTCCTATAGGAAATTAGAATTTCACAATTTTTGTACCAAAGAAACAGTTCTCAGCTTAATCCTTTCAGATAGGGATATTTTTAATAGAAAGCTCTACATCAGTGCAAAAATTAGAATTTTCACATTTTTTAGGAACACTTGTTATATCGAAATCTCTTGTTGCACCTTTAAAATACCATCATATACTTCATATCCTTAAGATTTTCACCAAGCTCCAGTGGCAGTGCCATGGAGGAATTTCCCCATCTTTATCCCTCTCCCCCAGATTCCCCCTTTTAAAATTAAAAACTAAATTACCATTTTGGGGACAGAATTGCATGAATTTCAAAATATGGCTAAGTTTGATTTGTGCTGATCATACACAAGGATATAGTTATATGTCCTGCAAAGATGATATACTCAGGCTATAAGTATTTTTGAGAAAAATGAAGTACACCTACTTGCACAACTTTTATTGGGACACCCTGTACAAGTGAAAGTTGATATTTCTGAAGCTCTGTCAGTTATTTGACTTTTGGGGACTTACAAGTGAAGTTGGTGTACTTTTGAAGACCAGAATCAGAAAATTGGTTTGATCACATTTCTTCAGAAATCACACATCATTGCTTTAACTTAAAGGGGCATTGTGAGATCCACTACATTGCCACCCACCTCCACCCCGGCCCCCTGACTTCAGGGGAAATACGTTTTTATATTGTACATATATTTGCATGGAAATAAAGATTTGATATTTGAGAAAATGAAATTTCTTTTATCATCTCAACTGTTGGTTAAAAGTAAACTACAAATGTCTTATTACATGCATTATTTATTTCAGATATCCATTTGAGCCTCCTAAGATGCGTTTTGTAACCCCCATCTACCATCCAAACATAGACTCTGCTGGTAGGATATGTCTGGATATCCTCAAGATGCCACCAAGTGTGAGTAGCAAAATTTGTGCTTAGTTTGTATTTGTTTATGCGATAAGGAAAATAAGTGCTTTTATATTTCTATGGTGTAAAAAGTGTTTTTTGAATATGTAGTGTCAAATTATATTGAGTAATTGTAGCACTTTACAGTCCTGGTTTTCAAGAAGTATTCTCACAGCTGACTTGTATTAAGGTTCCTGCTCAACTGTTAATAAGACACTTTCACGAATTTACAGGTTTGGAAAAGGAAATAAATACTTGAGAGATGTCTGATGTGATTATTGCCCTTCTAATGAGCTTCAGAAGAATACAGAACCAGAGGGACTGTTAGCTATAGCTAATATGACACAAAACCCACAGTATATGTGTGTGTGTGTGTGTGTGTGTGCGCGCATGTACACAATTGCATGCGTAATCCAATATCGAAATTCTTAATTAAAATGTTCTGTAATTTTCTGGAATCAGCAGTTTTTATAGAAAAGAGATTTCCCGAGGAGAGTGCAGGGATGCAAATTTGTCAGAGTTTGCGAGAATCAAATTTACTTGAAATGACAACACTAAATACATGATTCAATGGGGAAAATTGATTCACATACATGGCTGCTACGAGAATCCCTGCGAGAATCGATTCTGTGATTCTCGTCGAATTTGCATCCCTGGAGTGCCATCAATTTCCAAAAGAATCATGTTTTCTTACATAATTATGTTCATATGATAATCATAATTACATGTATTATATGTCCATATAATAATCAGAAATGCTTACTCTGGTAAAATGACCAATCAATTCATCTCAATCTTTGGAATTGAGCAGTGTTGGGGACTGTTTTAGGTGACTATCTTTTATTCAAAACACATATATTTTTAAATAAACATTCGAAAGTGATAACTACAATCTGTATTGAATATTCCTTTCAGGTGCCTGGAAGCCTAGTTTAAACCTATCTACTGTTCTGACATCCCTGCAATTGTTAATGGCAGAACCCAATCCAGAGGATCCTCTCATGGCTGACATAGTAAGTGGCACATAACATTTTATTGGGTACCCATATCACTGTACAGTAGTATAGAAGATTGTATTTAAGTCTAGGCTACTTCAAAGATTCAACCAGGTGTTTTAATTGAGGTTAAATCAGGATGAAAACATCAGCAAATATTTAATTAAATGTTGTCATTTGAACACAACTTACTTTTGACACTGCAAAATATTATTTCTTATCACAGCATAGGAGAATAATGCATTCTAATATAATGCAACAAAGTTTTTATTTTGCCATCCAATCTTAGAAGAGATTAGAGCTAAGCAGATCATCATGAGTTCCTTGATATCCCGGCCAACCATGGCATTAGTCTTTTATCATTGACAGATCATTGATATGCATTCATAAACGTTTATTATATGAGCAGAATGTGATTGGACAAAAAACATGCATTGATATTTGTCATTGCAAGGTGCATATATTAATTAGTGTAAGCGGTGTGCTTAGAACATTTACGCGCGAGGTTGGATTGATTCATTTTGTGGGCGTGTGTGTACCTTTCCATGAGAAAAAATTACTGCATTGCATTTCATGGCATATTTAGCTTTTTTGTTGTTGTAAAAAATGTGTGTTTATTAACGTTTATGAATTGGGTTAATGGCTTTTTTTGGTGTCGCCTGCCTTAAAGGCTGACTCAGAGATTTTGAAATATAATTATTTTGAGTAGAAATTAAAAATAGTCATCTAGAACTAAAGATAGTCACCTAAAATGTTCAATTCCAAAGTTAGAGATGAATCGGATTTTCCGTTTTCATGCAGTGAACACTTATGCACAGTATAACAGTGCCATAGGATACCGTGTATAACAAAAATTCTGGATCCGGAATTTTATAACAAAGTTGTGATTTTCTATATGAAGGACTTCGATTTGAGCTTATTGTTTCACACAATGATTAGTATGTGGACAAGCATCGTGTACATGCAAAAAACATGATTTGTTTGAAAATTGAGTGCGCCCTCATCAGGAAATCTCTGAGTCAGCCTTTAAGGCAGGAAGACACATAGGGATCACTTTGTCCACTGCTGCTGTTGTTGTTGTTGATGTCTGTGGTTGTTGATGTCTGTTGTTGTGAAAAAGGGGTAACATTTGCTTGTAATATCCACATACTTCAATGTATTAAACCAAACTTGGGCCACAGGTGCAACTTGGCATCTCCCATTTGTTGATGAGGTCAAAGGTCACATACCAAGGTCAAAGGTCATGTGAGGTCAAGTTGTAAAATAGGCTGAAAATGGAAAAATTGACTCATTTGAAAAGTTTGAAGTCAATTGGAACCACCAAACTTGGTTTATGGAGATTATACGCAAACCCTCATTGTTTATGAATTCAAAGGTCACATATCAAGGTCAAGGTGAATGTGAAGCCCATCATTCAAAAACCACGACGGCAGGTGACACAAGCGGTCTGAGGACACGAGATTTTTGTCTCGCCTGAAACTTGTTCGGCAGAGACTTAGTAAGCACTTTCTGGTCTGTCTGTCTTGTCTGTCTGTCTGTCATGCTGTCTGTCTGCCCGACGTCCGTGTTTCACGGGCCGGTACGATTTATCTGGAGTCCGTAAGGGGTACTTATGATGATGTAACTTGTGAAAGAAGCGGCGTCACGAGTTCCCGACATGATTAGATTTTGGCGCGTAAAATATGCTAAATTAAGTATCTAATTTTGCATAATTAACGAAAATTTTTCCCGCAAGGCTGTGTTTACAAGTTTTCTGGTGAGTTCCGTAAGGCGTATGACGATGGGAATTGGTGGAAGGGAGCGGGCTGGAGAGTTCTCGAACTGATTAGATTTTGGGCGTTTTAATTTCGGGCAAATTAAGTATGCAAATGAGCTAATTAATATGCAAAAAAACAGCGTAATGCTATAATTTTGGGAAACGACATGGGAGACGGAAAATTCCTTCAATGCAGAAAGACTATATGGTGCGCATCTTTTTTTCCAATGAGCGTGTGTGATACAAGCGGCTTCTTAGGTATGACAAAGAGCTAATAAATATGCGTAATTACTGTTATTCTGAAAACTAGTAAAGTCGGATAGGCAAAAATTCCTTCGCTACATGAAGAATATTATGCCATGCATCTTTGGGTGAATCATAAATTGGGTCAAAGTAGTGCATGTGAGCCGATTAAAGGGGGGGGGGCATTTTTTGATACCAATTGATCTAATTAAATAGGCATTAATTGCTGATCACGGAAATGGTACATTGGATATGCAAAATTCCTTCGCTACATGAGCACTTCATATGCCGTTACTCTCTGTGAATCACATTGCGGTTTTAAAAGTGCAAGGGATCAAATTAAAGGGGCATTGTTGATGCAATTGATTTAATTTAAATATGCCGTATTTGCTGTTCGCATAAATGGTACATTGATATGCAAAATTCTTCGCTACATGAGACTACTATATGGGTTAACATCTTTTGTTGTGAATAATAATGTGGTCAAAATGCATGGGGCCATGTAAAGGGGGCATTATTTTTGATATTTTAAAAATTGCAACTAATGCTAAATGCTTGTCCATTTCAACCAAATTTCTCAGGTTGTCAATGGTCAGTGTGAAATACTACACCTCCAAAGAAGTTGATCCAGGAGTTTGTTTACCTTACAATAAATTAGGTCAGCATGTGTTTATTTGGCAGTAGTATATGGCTGTGTGTGATATGGTGGGTCAAAAACAGGGTACAAAACAAGAAGACTTATCAACAGGGGGGGGGAGTACACCACAACAAAGGTATTAAGGGAGCACAGTACAAAATCCCTCCCCAGCGAAAAGTTGCAAAAACCGATATAGTTCCTATAAAAACCTAGAATTGAGCGTAATTTGTGTAGTTTTGTGGCGGGTGGTTGGTATTGTCTAGAGATATGCTTGTAGTGTCATTCATGTGCGTATTCATTCCTATTTAACTTATATTTAAAAAAATGGATGAGAAGAAAGCGTTTGGCGGTATGTACGGCGGACCATAAGTGAACCGCCCGTGAAACACCGATTTTGCGGGCGGCTCAGGAGCTAGAAAAAACACAGGGTGTAATTTTCAAATCTATTTGCAAAAACTGACATTGTCAGATCATAGGTTCAAAGAAGATATTTTAAAGAGCATGGAATTCAAATATTCTATCCTGCAAAATTTCATTGCTCTAGGTAAAGCAGGAGCAAAGATATGAAGGATACAAGAGGAGCGCATAAGCACGTGTTTCAAAAGGCAGACCATTTGTACTGTGCCCCTTTAACATCAATATGTATAGCTGATCCAGTGACCAATGTTTTATTGAATGGTTTTTCTACTTTGGTCAGTCTTTTGGGTGCAGCCTGTTTACATCCTTGGAAAAATGTGAAAATACGCAAAAATTGGCATTTCGCCACTTCCCTGGACCCGGTAGGCGACTCAATTTAAAATGTGGTCACATGATTTTGCAAAAAAGTGTTGCCAAAATGAATAAATTTCATATTTTTACCTAAATTAGTGAATTTTACGGGATTTTTGGCATGCTTTTCATGTATAATATATCACAAATGGGAAATGTTGGTGGCCCTGGGGGGTGTCAATGAAAGAGAAGGAAATAAAGAATACTATTAAAATGCAAAACCCGGGGGTGTACTCCTAACCATCTCTTGGTATGATTATGTTGGGGACATTCAAGATTAATATCTCCCCAAACGGAAGATGTTGTGACCTCTATGGTGGAATCAAATGAAAGAGTGCGACGTATAGGAATACTATAAATGCAAACCCGCGGGGTGCTACTCATAAACATCTTTTATTGTGCTTCATGTGGGGGACTTTTCTTTTCAAGATTAATATCTCCAAAAATGGAAATGTTGTGACCCCTGGGTGGTGTCAAATGAAGGTGAGCGGTATAGAAAATTTACTAATCAAATGCCAACCCGGGGCGTGCCTACTCCTAAACATCTTAGTTATTGCTCTGTTGAGGACTTTCTATTGATTAATATCTCCACATGGAAAAGTTGTGACACCCCTGGGGTGGCTTTTTCAACTGAAGAGCTAGGAAGGTAAAGAATCTATAATGCAAAAACCAGGTGGAGGGTGCTACTCCTAAACATCTCAACTATGCTCGTGGGGGGGGGGGGGGGTTTCAACCTGCAAGATGAATATCTCCACAATGGAAAATGTGTGACCCCTAGGGTGGTGTCAATGAAATAGTGGAAGTAAAAACTAGTAAGAAATTGGGAGTTATTGGTTGCACAAACTTTTTTGGGACACCCTGGACTCGCTCAGTTGCACTCTGGTTTTGTGCTGCTTTTGTCTTACAATAAGCGCGAAGCAGGCGAGGACTTGTGGTTCGAGAAACCGCCTTGTTAGTTCTAGTGCATGGCAAAGAAATCAATGCACTTTGCGTCAGTTTGACCCGACTCATAATGGTACAAGACCCGCAGAGGCGCGTTTGGTGTGCCATTTAGTCGTCAAAACTGAGCGCGTGGTGTGAATTGTGATTTTTTTGCCAAGCACTCAAAACTAAAAATATATTACAGACATTAAAGGTGCATTTCGTGTCCAGCACCGTAGTTTTCTCTTATTGTTAAACTAGATACCCTTGAGAAAAGCGTATTCACACCTTTTTAGGTGATCCCAACTTTGCGGTTTGTGTTATGAGCAAATGTTCGTTTCCCACGGTCCATAGGCCACTGTATTAAAAACAAAAAAACACGCGTTTTTTTTTTAAAAAAAAAACCAAAATTGCGAATTTCTTACAGACACACGGACCGGCCGAATTTGCACGTACGAGTTGACACACATGGGATACAAGGTTAATGGTTCGGATGATATGAAATCTCAACTTTTAGTGAGGTAAGTCGGGGGACGAGGTGATGGATCAGAAATGCCCTTTTTTAATCTCTAATTGTCCCCGCCGAAACTTCGTTCGGAAAGGGGGAACTATTGAGAAAATGCTCGTCCGTCCGGTGCCGTATGTTGTATGTCCGTATGTCTGTTGAGAAAAATGTTCACCCTGTGGGATTCCGTGATAAACTGTAACCTGTATGCGTATATTTGAAACTGGTAGCGGGACAAAAAAATTCTTGTTAGTGCATGGAAGTGCATACATGGCATGCATTCGTTTCTGCGATTTGAAAAGTGGCGGAATTAGACGGCTCTAGGTAGCAATGAGTAAGTAAAAATATGCATTAATTAATGTATTCAATGAAACGGCATTAGATATGCACAATGCTTGTGCAGCATGAAGTACATCTTGGCAGGCAATTGTTTCGCACTTTGAAAGTGCACGATATATGCGGCTTAGGTATGCAAATGAGCTAATTAAATATGCATACTGGCTGTATCGCTGCAACGGTACATCCAGATAATGCAAATTCTTTTGCCGCATGAAGTAAACTTTGGCATGCATTGTTTTCGAACTTTGATAGTGCATGATATATATGCGGCGTATGTATAAATGAGCTAATTAAAAATTGCGCAATCAATTAGCTCAAACGGTACATCGGATGTTCAAAATCCTTCGCTACATGAAAGGCTTTTATGCAATACATCCTTGTGTGAACATGATAGTGTGGTTAGTTATGCGGCCTAGGTATGCAAATGCGCTAAATTAAATATGCACAATTAATGTTGCTGAAACGGTTACATCGGATGTTCAAAATTCCTTCGCTACCTGAAAGCTATGCCGACATCTTTGTGTGAACAGATATGTGTGTTAGAGTTTTTTGTGTGAATTACATTTATATGTTCTTGTGAGTATTCAGTTTTAGTTATTCTTCAAGTTATTTTTGGGCGACTTATGGGTGGAGGTCATAGATTATTATTTTTTGTAGAGTGATTTTTAGTGAATTAGGATGGAGCGTGTTTTAATTGTCACAATGGACTAAGATTTAGGGCATCGGACCCTGTGTGTTAAGTTATTGATGGAGTTCTTGGACGGTTTTGTTTTAATTATCCAAATCTTTTTAATGTATGGGCAGTTAAGTTGCCATTCCAATTGATGGAATTCGGCGGGGAACATATTTTAGCATCGCGTAAATACGAGTTCGCCTTGTTAATTAATGAATTTAATACCTAAAGTTGTCAGTTTCAGTAAGCCGATTCTGTGCACTAACTTTGTACATGCCCAAAAGGTTTGTAATGGCGACCAAAGCCAAGAATAGTACAAGAACTAGTTTCCCTCAACTTTCAACTATCCACCCCCATGAATATGCCAAACTTTCACTGCAACTTCTCTATATGTACCATCATTGAAAATACAAAGTCATTCCAGTTGAACTGGTTTTAAAAATTTGAATTGAATACAATTGCCCAGCTCAACAGTCAAACATCATTCAGCCCAAGTTTTAAAAATAATAAGGTGGTAACTTGTTCAAATCCGTGGGGGAAGTGTCAATTGATTAAAACCCGTTGAACTTGGTTACACCCATTTGAATTTGTATGGGTTTCCACCTAGATTTTGGGGTGTTGTTGTAAGTTTTTATTAAACAAAATAAACTTCAAGTGGAGAATAACATTGCTGGCTCAGCTCATTGCCCGTTTTTAGACCTATATTTTTTTTTATTTTTTTCCATTTGAAGGTGCATTTTTCTGTGCATCACACTTTATTAAAACTCCAAACCCTTTTGAGCATCGGGTGTTATACCCTTTTACCATCACAACTTACTCTTCTTTTTAGTTTTTAAAATAAGGGTGACATGTTCCCACAAAATAAGCATATCGAGGGTTGAGAATCGGAAGGACGTAACTCAACACTAAAAGAAATATTAAAGAATTTCTTTAATTCTGCTGTAATACTGCTTTTGAGAAATGTGATGTTTAATATTTTCTACTAAGCAAATCTATTAATTACTCAAAATGTAAACATCTCATAAAGCTCGTATATGGTACTGTAAGCAAACATAAACTTTAGTAATGAGCTATTATGAACAGCAGAATTAAAGAAATTCTTTAATATTTCTTGTAGTGTTGAGTTACGTCCTTCTGATTGTCAACCCTCGATATGTTTGCAAAATTCACCTGATGATTATTGAAATTCTCAAATCCTAATCAAATGAAATGCTGCAGTTGCACCTCTATTTTTCAAAAATTGTCACTACTTTTAGAAATTTATTTTTTGTAGTATGATTTCAATCATGTTCAGCATACCTGCCATTTTCTCCCAAAGACCCCTGACAAATTGTATGTTTAGTTTGTGGGAACGGATCACATATTATAGCCTTAACCTGTTTTCATTGTTACATTTGCAGGCTGATGAATTTAAACAAAACAGACACTGCTATGAACAGAAAGCCAGAGATTGGACAGAAAGACATGCGAAGACAGACACCATGGTCAGTAAACTGTTCATGTTGGTCATTTCAGGGAAGGGGTGTGACACTCCCTATGAATTATCTGTGGGTGTAAGCCCGGGACACTTGCCACAAAGACTAACAGTGATCTTGCAAAAAAAAGAGGGTTTCTGGGTGAGAGAAGCCAATCAGAGAAGTAATGTGCATTTAATTTGTCCTGGAATTTTCACACAAAGAAAAAACACAAATTGTTTTCAAATAATTGGTGGTTACTAAAGTATGGATTTATCTAGAGGGAGGGGTCTACATGGGTAAAATTTGACACTCGATCGTGACACAGTCATTCTTATCTTGTGAAACAGCTGTTCTTTTGACATTTTGACACTTGGCTTCTTATCCAGTGACAGCTATTCATAAATCTTGCAACACTGTGACAACCATAGTTATTTTGTCAACCCATGTAGACCCCTAGAGGGTGTTTTGAGTCAATCCCACAATGCACCAGTTTTGAAAGATTTCGCCTCAACAAGGCCATGTGTCCCACAAAAATCCTTTTCTTAACACATAACAATCCTGACTTCTACATTCATTTTAGCCCACAAAGCACTAGTACTTGGGGATTTTTTAGCATGATCATGAAATGTCTTCTGGTACTTATCAACTTCCGGAACACTTTTTATCCCTAAGTTGATATGTGTTTAGTACAGTATGGTATAGTCGCATTGCAATGCATTATGGGATTGATTCAAAACACCCTCTGGGATTTATCCAAGTTCACTATGCTTGAATATTCTTTTATGCTGAATTCGCTCTTTAAGCACAGGAAGATATTATCGAGTATTTAATGATTAACAGGTAACTGTTTTCATGCATTTTTACCACCCAGGCCGGCAAATCCACACACCTGTCTAGCCAATCAGATTCTTCCTCCGATTCTGACAGTGACCAATCAGATTCATCTGATGATGATGAAAACGAGGCAGTAAGGAACACACAGGATAATATTAAAGTTGTAGGTGAAAGACAAGCAACAAAGAGAGTTCTACAAGAAAACAACTCTGACGTCTACAAAGTTGCCAAGCCTACACTCTAAAAACTCCAAACACCTGTCTTGGATTTCATCATAGTGGTGCGAAGATAACACGCTTGAGTGCTAGAAATGAAGTGGCATTATTGGCCACATTTGGCACAAATATTCATCTTGTTAAATTCTAAATTATAAGAAATAACAGGTGCATGCCATCAGCATTGCAAGTCATAATTGGATGACACTAACATCTAGAGTACCACACCGCTCGCACTCAAACAGTAACTTGAAATAACTTTTCAAAGGCAATGCCATAATGCTTATGGAGTGGTGGCATATGCTATAGACTTCTTAAAACAGATATCTGTTTTTCATAAATTGTAGATACATAACAGTGAATTACTGCTTTTTTAAAGCACAATATTGTAATTGATCCAGCCAATAGCTGCCAACCAATGCGGCAACAGCTATGAATATGTATTACTTGTCATAGTGTCAGAGTAGCTTGTTAAGTTTACATTATAGCCAATCCTATGAGTCTGACAAAGGGTGAATCATAATAGTGCATATTTTGGACAGTGTTAACATGTTTTTATTAAAAAGAACATTTGAGAGAGAGCCCTTTCAAGGTTACATTCATGACAATATGTTTGTATGCAAATATATGAAGACGAATTAGGCAGAATGCATGATTCTAGCAGAACCTAGCTCTGACTTTGCTGAACTACCATGTAGTTTGTGTTCAGTTTAATGCATGCAAGTCAGGGGCGGATCCAGGATTTGAAAAACGTCAAAATTACCGGGGGCTGAAGGCTAAAACTTGTCCAAAATGGGCTGATTTTGCAGAATTAACGGGAGGCGTGCGCTCTCTCCGCCCCCTCCCTAGATCCGCGCCTGCCAGTGAGGTCAACTGGCTCATGAATGCTAACTTTGGTAGGGGCCCATTGATCACAACACAAAAGCTATGGTGCATCATAATTTGGAATAGGTGCAACTCAACTACCATGTAGTTTAATGCATGCCAGTGAGTCAGTCTTCTTAATTACAAGACGGCCATCAGCCATCTTGTTCTTTTTGATGCATTCTTCTTCTGGCAACACTTCAATCAGTCGTGGTTTGACATATTCTGACCAGACTTGCACCAAATGACCGCTGAGTCATCCCATTTATGTAACATGACTTTGACCCCTGTCAGGGGTGGGGTGGTAGGACATGACCTGCTCGATTTGGGGATTTCCAAATGATAGATTGTTAGAATTCCTTATTGAAACAGCTTACTCGGGGTAAAAGAAAAAGTATGGTTTAAATTAAATTCAAGATTCCATAAAGTCAATAGGCAGTTGCAATTATTTTGATTACTGGAATAGGCTGGTTAGGCTCCTCCATGAATTTTTGTTGTCAACAGCCTTGTCGATACTAGCCCTACCCGGGAGAGAGTGAAGGAATAGTGTGAGAAGGGAAGGAGAAAAGTGAGAAACTTGGGTGAGTCTAACCCGCTGTCGCTGGTGTGACGATATAATCATAATCAATAAAACAACATTGTTACACTTTGGTAGTAATATTATTCCAATCTGATACACATTTTCACAAACATTATTACAAAGATATGAAGACTTAAAATTTCCTACAATATAAATATTGGTTGTGTTTGACATACTGTATACTGTGAACATCGATATATTTTCAGAATTTGAGTTTCAATTATATTAAATGCACCTCCATTGCATTTTTCATATCTATTTGCAAAAACCCTTAAAGGTGCAACAAGAGATTTCAAGCCATGCATATTTTTTGTCATTTGTAGTGATTTCATAAAGATTATACTCAATAGATTCCCTACCTTCTTAATTGGCTACAGAATTAACTTACAATGAAAACAAAAGGTGATTCATATATGCTCATATTTCAATAGAAAACACAGGCTAAATTTTCTAATTGCTCCTATAGGAAATTAGGAATTTCATTTTGTTTATACCAAAGAAACAGTTCTCAGCTTAATCCTTTTAGAAGGGGATGTTTTTGATAAAAAGCTTTACACCGGTGCAAAAATCAGAATTACCACATTTTAAGGGACATCTGTTACTTGAAATCTCTTGTTGCACCTATAAATTACCTTGTATGCAGTTACTAGCAGGAACAAGATTGTATTTCAAATCAACTGCATGTATTTACAATTCCTTTCTATCCTCTGAAAATTATAAGGAAGCACATGTTGCATCAGCAATAAGCCCAATGTCAGCTAAAAAGTCGAGGGTTGACAAACAGAAGGACGTAACTCAGCACTGAAAGAAATATTAAAGAATATCTTTAATTCTGCTGTTCATAATTAAAAATTTTTCTTTGTTTATGTTTGCTTACAGTACCATATATGAGCTTTATGAGATGTTTACATTTTGAGTAATGAATAGATTTGCTTAGAAAATATTAAACGTCACATTTCTCAAAAGCAGTATTACAGCAGAATTAAAGAAATTCTTTGATATTTCTTTCAGTGCTGAGTTACATCCTTCTGTTTGTCAACCCTCGAAGTGTACTGTAGTGTGATTTTTATTTGTCTCTCTTCATTTAAAGTTCTTAACAATTCCATTCATTGTGAGAGGTTGTATGATTATCCAGGAAAATGAATACAATTTTTACATGGTGTGGATTGAGGAAAACAGTTGTTCATGGCCTCACCTGAAGACCGATTGCCATTCATACCATTTAATCCATTCTTTGATGCGATGTGATGTAGTAACAAAAGCACTAAAATATACCATGCAGGCAAAGGTATGAAAAGTCCATTTAATCTTGCAAATTCTTCTGCACAATGCACAGTCAGGACAACCATGATGCTCATCAAATGCGAGATTTACTCAACTCCAAAGGGGATCAAGAAATTTAAAATTATACCAAATTTTGAAGCCTTTCTCTGCAATAACGGAACATTTGCTGTTAACAATGTATCTACGCCACTATATCTTCAGCTTTCAAATTTTGGTATCAACACATCCTCTGCAAATGAAACCCTACCCTCGACAATATGCCATGAAGTAACACAAATACAAAATCAGACTATGATACACACCTATTAAAATGACAAAAGGCTTTTAGGGAAAGATGAGCAATATATACACACAATTTGGTTTGCTTACCTCACTTGTAAATTTGATTCAGACATCTAACCAAGTATATAATATAATCACCCTATTAAAATGACAAGCCATTTCAAATAAATGTACATTAACTTTGTAATTTCATTTTTCTAACATTTGTTGCAATGATTCATTTGCTCATCCTGGTATTTAGAACAACATTAGTACAATCAGGGTGACCCAGATTCTGTTTTATTGCAATTGTATATATCCATGTGATCACAAAAAGTTGTAATAAGACCTTGGTGTTTTTGTTTTGTTTTTTTTTTACTCTGGCGATTTTTGCCCATTGTTTGAATATCCAAAAATGAAAATAATCACACCCACATAAAAAAATCTTGCAAAAAGTAAACTCTGATTCAACATGAAATTGCCTTTTTTTAGCTTCTTGAGTTTTGGGCAAATACTTGTTAATAAGTGCATAAAGTTGTTTTGGAATGTGTTTTGCACCAAGGGCAAAATAATTTAGTTTGGGTACTTTTGAGGGATGTACACACAGATGATGTACAATTATTGAAGTGCAACTGACCCCGTAGGGTGTTTTTTTTTTTGTTTAAATTACAATGCCACAGTTTTACTGCTATTTTCCAGGGTGCAAATTCGAGACGAGAATCAACCGAATCGTTCTCGTCATGATTCTCGACATCCAGTATGAAATCAATTTCTCCCGTTGAATCATGTTACATGGTTGTCATTTCACAAGTAATTTTGGATTTCTCGCAAACTCACCGATTTGCACCCCTGTTTCCAGGAAAAAACCTTCAATTCTCACATTGATATAATTCCACAATAATACTGAACCCATAATTCTGTACAAGCATGTACAATAGGCCATTTTGGAATGCAGGTTCAAAGAGTAAAAAGTGAGACCTTTTCTGCAATTGGAATGGCAAAAATCTAAACACCAAGACTATAAAAGGTCTTGTATAATATAAGCTCCAATTAATTCTAAATACTGATCAACAAGCAACATTTCCTTTTTCAGTCACTCTAATATTTACTGCTATATTGTCACTTCAATATTAACCTTCAAGCCCCTATAGACAACTAAAGTTAAAATTCACAATTTCAAAATAAAGCATTTTTATGATACACTGTATGTGGAATCCGCATCAAAAAAGGGCATTCAAAACGGGCAGTGGCAGGGCCCCCACCCAAGTTTCAAAATTCAGAAAAACTGGTTTTGAGCAATAAATTGGATTAACATTAGTTTTACCCATATGAGTTAATCGTATAATTTTTCATCCTCCTAAGATTTTACCCTGGTACTGCCTTGCATTCAAATAGTCCAAATAAGCCTAGTCATGAGTCAGGTTAGGTTTTGAAATATTTTCCACAGGTCACTTGGAAAGTCATTTCAAAAGTCGCTGACTTTGTGTTATAAAATGTACAGAGGCTACCAGGATTGTGAGGCTCAAAATCTCACTGGTGTTAACAGATCTAATATTGGTAATATTGCAACATTCATACAAAGAAATAGAAGTCATTCTTGAGTAACAATGTGGGCATTATAATTCCACCACTTTTTTTTCCTCAGAAGTTAAAGGCCGACTCTGAGATTTCCAAATGAGGGTGGCATGGCGCCCTCAATTTTCTAACATGCCATGTTTTTTTGCATGTACATATAAATAAATGCTTGTCTACATACTAATCACTAAAGGTGTGAAATAGCCGTGCTCAAATCAATGTCCTTCATATATTCACAACTATTATTATAAAATTCCGGATCGGATCCTGAATTTTTGTTACACACAGCCTATGGTACTGTTACATGTACATAATGTTATACTGCATTAAAACGAAAGATCCAATTTATCTCAAACTTTAGAATTGAGCACTTTAGGTGACTATCTTTAGTTCTATGGTTGACTATCTGATTCCACACCACTAAATAGATCTGGTCTGGCACCCTCTGGCCAAAAAAGTGTTTGGGAAAAAGGTAAAAAAAAGTGACGTCTAAAGTTAAAATTGAAAAATAGTAGAAACTGGAACTTCCTGGGCCATAGTTTGTGTTAGAAATTATTTTAAAGATAAAAATCAGCACAATATCAAGACAAAAAGGTGTGTGAGGCTTACTACTGAGTAATTACAGTTCTAATTTTACACCCATCCCATAGGAATATTTTGACTAGAAGCCACAGTTTCAGAGGGGATCGGAACTCATCGTTGTCTTCATGCTTCAGTAGCTCGAAAACTCTGTGGTCAACTTATGGATTCTTCTTGCTGAATGGGATGCAGAGGTCTAGCAGTCCAAGGTAATGCATAATTTAAGCAACTGAGTCGCTTCGTTAATGAGAAATTTACGTTTTAATTAGGGCCATTTTGTACATAAACCAATGGCAATTTATTTGGTGGTGTGCAACCATCTGTAATTAATACACAAACAAACATATATTTCAAAATCTCTGAGTCAGCCTTTAACAATAAGCACAACACAATATACGTAAAAGGTACCACAGATGAAGGATCAAGAAAAAAATAAGTATGATACAAAGTCCAATTGTCTAGTATGCATTTTGTGCAACTCCTTGGTACCACAATCAACCTCCCCTACTTTATATTAAGCACACCAATACAAACATTTGTTGTTAACATGCACCATTTTGTACAATCAAAACAGGGAATAAATTGCCATCATTTTGTTAATGGTCATTCTAAACTGAGAAAATTGTTGTTGACTCCATTGTCCACGGCCAAAAAAATTACAAGTGAAAATGCACATCAAAAGATTCATACAGAATCTAACAAAAATCATTTATTTCCTAGTTATATTTTTTCCATGTAATTGTTGTGGTACTAAGTACATGACAATCCTTGGGCCATGATTGACTACTAAACAGTTGTGTAAACATTGACAAGGGTATTCAAATGTAATAATGGGAGCTGGGAACCAAGCCCCAATCATGAAATGCCCTGCAATCTTTAATGTACATGTAGAATATTGGTCCATATTGTGTTGAGGGGTCTCCAACTCACAGAAGTCTATTAAAAATACCTTTTGCACAAAAAATGTGGAATGTACAGAATAACACAAAGTACATTAACACTGACCTCGAACAACTGGGACCACATTAAAGAGTCACAGGACAATTTCCAGGAAGTGCACCCCCCCCCCCAATTTTTTGTTGCAACCAGGATTTTGGCATATTTAGAATGCTTACCCATATATTAAATCAGACAAAGTTAATAAGCCGGAAACACTGTCTTTTCTACTTGTCCGTCTCATAAACATTCAAAACATTCGTGGTAGCTGTCCTCCAACCTAACAAGTGTAAATTGAGAGAAATTTGTATCCTCAGAAAATCTCCTTGTGCCCCTTTAATATGGACCATAAATAACTGCAATCACATTAATACATAGACCTCAACCTACATCTGAACTCACATAAGTGAACACACTGTACAAAAAAGAGTGTTTGCCGTAACAGAGGAAAAACATTATAAGCCGGAAACACTGTCTTTTCTACTTGTCCGTCTCATAAACATTCAAAACATTCGTGGTAGCTGTCCTCCAACCTAACAAGTGTAAATTGAGAGAAATTTGTATCCTCAGAAAATCTCCTTGTGCCCCTTTAATATGGACCATAAATAACTGCAATCACATTAATACATAGACCTCAACCTACATCTGAACTCACATAAGTGAACACACTGTACAAAAAAGAGTGTTTGCCGTAACAGAGGAAAAACATTATGGTTGATAGAATGGTTGGTCAGATTTTTTTTAGATGAACTTCATAAAGTTTTACTCTAAAATGAATGGAACATCCTACTATTAATTATAGCTTTTTCAATGACAGCAAATATCTTTTGTTTTGTTGTCTTCTTTTGATGTTTTTCCCATTTGTGTTGGTAACAGAAGTTTTTTCTAAATTTTGAATGAAAATCATGAGTCGGTTGGCAGATTTTTTGTGCTTTGCTAATTTGCATAAAATGTTTTGAGTCGGCAGGTTTTTAGGTTTGGTTGGGTTACAGCAAACCTTTTTGGGGTCCCTAAGCCTCATGCTCTGATCCGTAAATTGTACATTTTTTTTAAAACAATATACCAGTTCATGGGAAGTCAAGATAAAGGTATGTACAGTATCTTCCTATCAATCTACAAACTAGAAAATTTGGATTTAATTAAGTCATTAGTTCACAATTTTGATAAATATTGGGTTTTTAGTGAGACCAACACAATCCACAAAGGGAACCAAGAAGACAATTTGAGTTTTCGATGATATACTCTATCTATACAGTTATACAATATTGGCATTCTTTCTTTACAAATCCATGTTATTTTGGTTTACATAAATTTCTCAATTCAAACATGTAATGATGTACAGATGTCATGTACAGTAATATCTATTCAAGTAGTTTGGAGGATAGGTTTGGATTTACCTCTTAAAAGACCAATTTATAGAAAACAATCTTTTCATAGAGAAGAGAAGCTTAATAAATGTGGGTGTAATAAATACGAAGATCCTGATTTTACTTCTAATATGTTACAGGAATGGGGTTGAATTGAAGATATTACATACTAGATACAGTGCGTGCGCTTCCGCATCTGGACTCCTAGCTCATTTGTGGAACCTAACCATCTAACCAGTTACCCCTTGTCAATTGAACCAGGTTTCAAACCTGGGATGTATGTTTCCCATTGCCTTTCATTTCTGTAAGGCCAAAAAAAACAGGTTTGACTCAGAAGAAATGAGAAAAATGTGAAATGCGTTTTTTTATTGCATTTTGACCCACTTTTTGAAGCGGCCGAATTTTCATTTTTTTTCTGAAAATTTAAGAAAATCTTTCAAGTGAACAAAAACAAAAAATAATGTGCTAAAAACCAATTTTAAACAAAATGCGCGCAGTCTTCTGAGACAAATTTGCTTTTCTCTTGGCCTAATGTGTGATAGAAGTAAAAGACATCTAAATACGTCTACCCACTGCATCTCTGTGAAATGTGAAAGTGACTGAAAGTAAAATGTGAATAGTAGGACTGAGAAATTTACAAGAATCTATTTGGATTCCTGCACATCTTAGGAGAACAGGGTCTCTGAGTCAGGGACTTCTTTTAACAAAATTCGAACACTGAATCACCACTTACGGGTTCTGTCTCTAAGGCATAACAGCATTGGTATCTTTACAACATACATAGGCTTGAGAAACAGCAGCCTTAAAAATTTTAACTCAGGGTTAACTTTTGTTTTTAGTTTTAAGACTTTATGGTTTTAGGAATCTGTGGGTGTTAGAGATTACTAGTACTTTGGTGCCAAAATCTCAAATGCCAAAATTGAATAAGTCCGGTTTGTCAACCCTCAATTAGATGCCTACAGTGCCATCACTTCACATATCAGTGTAGATGAAATGTCATACTCCGACAAGGAAATTCTGCAGATTTAAAATTTCAAGTCATTAATTACTTTTTTCATTTAATCTGTATTTTTAAAGATAGTACTGACTTGAATACGCTCACCATGAAGATGGTAAATAAAATGGCTATCTTCCCTCTCAATTGGAAATGATGAGTTCTTTGCATTACAAGGAAATTCATGAAATGGTTACTTTTTCCCTTCATTACCCCATAATATCTGTATAATACTGCAAAGGGCAAAGTAGTATTAAAGTTGTAAAATTTAACTAAAATTTAACCCCAATTTATACACTTGAATGTAAATATTTGGTGGTTTTGAAAAAGACACATTCACCTGAAATAACACTAAACTTATGTTGAGAAAATAACCATTTCATGCATATCCAAAATATATTAATTCTCTAGTTGATCTGGTACTGTATTCTCTTGTTGACTCTATACTGCCATACAGATAGCACAGTAAAACCTAAGTAAAGTCCGGCAGCAATAAAGCAGTTATTGGATGTGGTTGTGTACACCTCTTCAAGCTTCTTTTTGCTCAGCGCTTCTCCTTCAGGAAGGCTTACATCTTCTATGAAGGCTATAGCATTCACTCTAAAAAACACCCCCATCAGCAGCTGCAAAAACAATCAGTATATAAAATTAAGAAATTTATTCTAAATTTCATTCAAATTTCATGCAATAGGCCTATGGATGGTCTTTGAATCAAAACACATTTAGCCCCAAACAGGGCACACAGCCAAAATTGTTTTTTAGTTTGTTTGCATTTGTTTTTTGAGGCGCACTTCAGTATTAACTTATCCTCTACATGTATAAGATGAAGCAACATCTTGTGCTCTTGAGACAATGACTCGGCCTAAAAAAAAATGGGGTCTTCAGCAAGCTCCTTGCCAAGACATTTGGAAGGAAATTTTGCTTTCCAACAGTAGCAATTATTTATGATTAGGGTTAGCCCTTGGCCCTTGATGAGGAAACGCCCAGCAGCAAGCACTCCAGGCAACCATGCCTTTCCTTGCCTTCTGGGCATTTACCTCATAATTAAATCTCCCTGATGACATACCCAAGATGCAGCGAAGGGCAATGTATGCGAAATATACCCCAACTTTATGACCCGATTAAATTATATAAAGTTTTCTTCTTGATTGGATGTCCTTGACCCCAAAACCCCATAGAGTTTCACGACGATATTTCAATCAGTTTGGATGTAAGAGCTAAAAACACGATTTGTACTGTGAAGCAGCAAGATGAATCGGGGGGATAGGACATGACTTGCTCGCATTGGGGATTTCCAAACGGTAATTTGGGGAACTGCTGGTGTGTTACGTGCCGGGGGGGGAGGTCGGATTTATTTGGCATCCCTGTGTAAGAACACGTACGGCAATTAGGAAAATTGGCACTCTATATAAATACCCAGTAAACAATATAGATTCTATGGTGTTAATTACAGGCTCATGATACGGTCATTTGTCTGTCATCACTGTGCGAAAATGATTTGCTACAAAAAGTCACACCACGAATCCTATACGTTAACTTCATGAAAACATTCGATCAACTATGACAAATCAGGTCTTGGAAAGGAAATTTGAGCAAAAAGTGGTTTGACATAAGCCAGATCCTGTCAATACATCGGGTATACGTTGTGTTGCATTCATGAGCACAGTATTCTCTTGTGCGTTTGTATACGTTCGTGCTCAGACCTGGTGGAGTCGATAGCCGTGGTAGGACCTCAAATACATGAGAATGAGACTAAATTTGAATAAATAACGTTCTAGCAGTCTAGGGATTTTTGAAATGGCGCATTTTTCTCCTACGAACTAAAAGTTCGCAGAACAAGATAGCTCAATCAGGTAAGCGCTCGTCTCCAGTGTATATGGTCACATTTTGTAAGCTGGGACCCAATTGTTGCACACATGGCAATTTGGAAAAAAATGCATCATTTTTGGCACCTTTTTAACTGTGTCGCAAATATAGTTCATCAAAAGCATACAAAACCATACATTTCTGAAAAGCTTATGTTACAAGGATTTGAATGGCAACAATTGTCTTCTGATATTCAGGGTGATCGAAGCATTATACAGGGTGAAACAAAAGAATTTCACATGAAATACTCAACTTTTTAAAATGAGTCACATTTTTTCCCAGTATGTAGAAATTGAAATTTATCTCATTGTTGAGAAAGCACATGGTTTGCTCTTTCCATGCAAATTGTATAATATGTGCTTGTTTTTTAATTACAGTATTACAATACAGGGTGCACAAAAAGTAATACTTATTACACTTTGCAATTATTTGAAAATAAAAAAGTAGCTCAATCTACATCAAAACACATCTTCTGTTTAGGATCTTTAATTTGATGAAGGATACTCTCTATTTGAAAAGAAAAAAAATCCTAACTTCGAGTTTATTACAGGGTGTTTCAGAAGTTAACTGAAATATTGTTGATGTTTAACTAATCTTGTTTGTCAAAAAGAATTTACAGAATCAACCATACTGCTTTGAATGCTTGAAGTCATTTATGAACCAGAGTCAATTCCCTGAATTCCATGTTTACTAATAAAAACCCAAAAAAAAACCTATAAATTATAGGTTGTCAAAATGCACAATATTGACTATGGTATACAAAGTATGTGTACAAGCAATATTCTTCTGCATGTGCTGTAAAATCAAATCCTGTTCATTGTCAAGCTAAATAACCAGCAATGGAGCAAGATATCTGTTGAGATATGAGATTAACACTACATCATCTACATTCACCATGTGATGTCAGATACATATAGGGCGTTATGAAACTACACACTTCAAAGTGGCAACGAGACATCTTCTTCAAACATTGTACTGTCTAAAGGAGGAGTTTTAGATTTAACACCTCTTATGTACACAAAGGCAGCATTTTATAATACCTGCCACATGTTTTGATCGAGATCTCGATCACTTGAGCACAGTAAGTGTTAAATATAAGTTGACTTCAGTGACAAAAATTTTGTGTATCTACCGTGTTGTTCCTAATAAACGCCCCTGCTCTAATAAACGCCCCCTGCGATTTTTGGATAAACCAATTCAAGAAAATGAGTTAAGCTTACCTAAATCGCATGATTTAATGGCCATGACTCTCGTAATCCGTATCATAATCGCTGTTGTCATCAATGCTTTCTACAAAGTACAAAGTGTTGTTCGTGGATTTCATGTGTATAGCGACATCTGGACCCCGGTAATCTTTTATATTATAAACTGTGTAAGGTGAGTTTTGCGGGGATATTTGAATTTCCATTTTTAACTGTAATAAACGCCCCCTCTTTTGAAAAAATGCACCGCCCCCGGGGCGTTTATTAGGAACAATACGGTAGGTTGTAAAATGCTGCTTCTTCTAAATATTGAAATGCTGCACAGTCATCTACTAGTATATGGTCATCATTAGACAACAAATTCTATGTGTATGTAGCTACATATATGTGTCTAAATTAATAACTTTAACCTAATTACTGAATCCAGTTGATAGCAAAGCTACACAATTCAAAATCATTTAAAAGTTAATTGTTTACTAATTTAGAAAAGAGGATACACAATTATCACAAAATTGATCAATTTTGGTGAAAATTTATTGTGAAGTGCTACACGGTATGACAATTGTAATTTTTTAATTAACACACTAATTAGGCCCACATAAATTATTTAATTAGTATTTTATTTTTTTTTTTTAAATGCAAACTCATGTATTCAACATGATTCATCAGTTCCCTACATCAAATAAAGCTATTGAAGTGACATTTAACTTCAAACACCACACTTACTGATAGGAAATGCACATACCGCAACAACCACCCCCGCAACCACCACCCCTTCCACCCTTGACTAATTACGTTTAATTAACTGTATTAATTAAGTAATGTGTATATTTGATATTATTTTTGTGGTATTTTTAGAGGGATAAATAGGCTTTAATATAAGCCTAAATGTTCATTCTTCCTATTCTTATAACAACATTTTATTAAGAAATCAAGTAACAAATGGTACCAAAATGTGCAAAATCCACCTTTTTGGTTGCCCAACTAAAAAATGTAACCATGCACATATAGCTCCTCGAGCCGTCTATGGCGTGCGTTCAACGCCCCGGTGAGATTCAGCTATCTTGTAAATCCCTGGACAAGAAATTAACCACTGGTTGTCCCCGATTTACCCATGCGATATTGGGAAGCTGGTCCCTGCTGCAATGGTATCTCGATGTATGTTGCTGATAATGGAAAGCGCTTATCCCGATCTGCTGCATCCTTGAAATGATGCTCAAATGGTTTATTGTATGGTTGGGCACAGTGATCAGCGACCATTTTTGAAAGCTCCTTAGAGGCCAAGAGCATAAGGCGCTATATAATCTCTGCTATTTATTATAAAAATGTCTGCTTGCCGATGGTAAAAAATTTAAGGAATTCATCGGTGTTTTAGATGAATCAATCCAGGCATATTAATGCCGCTTAGGGATTTTCCATAGAGCTCCACAGGGAGCTCGGCAACCTCCAAATCCAAACTGTAGTATAGTAATCTAACATCGCGTCCTTCCGCCCTGTTACGTGCAATTTACTATTGTCAGTCTCTGTCTCAGTTGTTCCATACAAAACTCCTCTTAACCTAGGTTCAAGTAGTAAGTATATGCAGTTCATTTTAGAGGGGTTTTACATGCACAAATGCATGTTACTTTGGCCTAAAAAGTGCATGTAAAATTTTGCTGTGCATATAAATTGTTTTGCATTCAGCCTCTTTAAAAAGGAAGTTTCTAATTGTGCATGTACTGGAATTTCCTCAATCGGACACTGACATCATGATAATTTTGAAATAACCCTTTGCTTCAAAACCATTGAGGTTAGTGGATTAGTCCCCCCTCACCGCTGCAAAATCGTGTAATTTCAGGGGTGATCTCAAATAGGCGGCCAATTTGAAAAAAAAAGAAAGAAACTGGATCGTTGCACCCACACAGACTCACTGTTTGTTGATGCACGCTTTAACATTTAATCATTGCGTGTCTTAAACTTCATCAAATTGGTGAAAATGGATTGGAGTGTTCCATCATAAAAGCACGGGAAATTTGCAATGGTTAAATACGCGGCTTACGCCATTCATATTTTAAATTTTCATTTAAAAAATTATGGGTCAGAATAGATAAGAATTTTTTTCTGCGTACAGTTTTTGAATGAAGCAGCCATTTTTGTTATAGCCATTGATTTTTACCCAAGGTTTTTACTGTTCTGCGCGAGATAACCCCCCCCCCCCCCCCGCCGAGATACCTTGGAAATATCCTCCACAAACCTGTAATTTGCGAAGTGCTATCCTTATGTTTGGTACTGGCACATGTGTGATTTTCGGGATATGTGCAAATGCCAATTACGAAAACTGGATTAGTCCCCTTTTGAAAAAGGAGGTTTTGACATGAACTTATACGTCACTATTCCAAAATTGTATTATGGCATCATCATTTGAAATTTGACATAATTTGGTGCATAAGTTACAACTGTTCTGTGGAGTTTTCTTTCTGTAGAATACTGCACAACGTCCCGTGGGACTAAACGGCAGGAAGTAGAGTGCGCACTGATCTTGTTTTTAGTCCTTGTGTTTTGGTGCTTGTGTTTATTGTAGTTGTTTACTGATGACTTGAATAGCTTCGAATACACTGATATTCCAGTGGCGTATCGGTCCTGCCCCCCCGGGCTCTGAGGGGCAAATTCCCAGTCTTGGGGAAATTTTTTTCCCCTCCTCAGGGGGGGGGGCAAAAAGGCCAATTTTTTCCCGGGCAGAGGGCTCAAAACGGCTGATTTGGCATGATTATTTTTGCATTTTTTTTCCCGGCCAAAGTCTCACTGAGGGGGGCAACCTGCCCCCCGCCTGTTTCGCAGTGCTGATTAGTAGATATTCGGCGCACGTTGTTCCATTCACGAACAGTACGTGGTATGAATGAGTATTTTACAACATCAATCCGTTTTGGTATTCAATATAGGTATTTCCGTGTAATCGGGTTTTTGCCTCTGGGCCGGACGCAAGTAGTTCTGGACTGGTAGTGCCAGATGCCCCCCATGGCTTTTTGCAAGATGCATAGTCTAGAAGTTTTCCTCCTTGTTGAAAGCATGTCCCATTCGAGCTCCCGTATGAGTTCAGTAACACTGGTCTTCCAATCGTAGTTGTTGTGGCAAGCCGAGCTGCCCTCCTTTGTATTTTGCCCACTTTTTGTATCAGATCATTTGTGTGAGGGTCCCATATAGCGGAACAGGATTCCCAGAACCGGTCTGACCCATGGAAGACATAGGCTGATATTTTAGTTTCACTTTGAACAAAGTGCCAGATTTCTCCTTACCAAACCCAGAGTTTGTTTGCAGAAGCGACAATTTTGTGTAGTGTGAGTTCCATTTATAGATCCTGTTGGATACTCACGACTCCCAAGTATTTATGGAAATTGTCTCTTGGTAATGTTACATTTCCTATTTATATTTGTTTTAAATAAATATGTGATCTAATCCAGTAATACGTAAAACATAGCATTTGTCAGAATTGAAGCTCTTTGCCATTGGTGCACCCATTTTTGAGAGGTGATTCAAGATCATGCTGGAGTACATGTGTATCGTTAATGTTGTGGATATTTCTGTATATGACGCAATCGTCTTCAAAGAGCCGACTGTTGATTGATACCATCTGGCATGGTCATTGATGTAGATAATAAATAAT
Organism: Ophioderma brevispina; assembly: GCA_023653785.1. Lineage (NCBI taxonomy): Eukaryota > Metazoa > Echinodermata > Ophiuroidea > Amphilepidida > Ophiodermatidae > Ophioderma > Ophioderma brevispina. The sequence continues at coordinate 46,155 of JAMKCH010044719.1, forward strand.
AGTGGGCCCAGTACCGTCCCTTGTGGGACACCTGACTCCCCTCGCCCACTCATCAACGTGCTCCACCAACCATGACCTCGCAGACGATTCTGTCAAAAAGCAGATAACCAGTTATTGATCTTGCCTTTAACACCATTTTTTGCTCATATAGAAGCAGACTATTGGTGTGGCACGTATCGAAGGCGTTTCGAAAAGTCCATTATTACGACATCGTTTTGTATCGGTTATTAAGTGAAAAGCAAATCATTAATGGTCTGTATGAGTTGAGCTCGTGCAGAAGTGGCCACTCTAACTCGTGTTGTGGCTGCTAAGAATTTTATGTTACTATCCAGATATTTTATCATGTTGAAGTATGAATATGTTCAATTCAGTTTACGGACACTGAGTAAGCTATTACAGGTCCCTATAATTACTCGCCTTCGTACGTTCAACCTTTTTGTGTATGGGGAAATTGTTTTTTTTTCCAGTCACTAGGGAGACTACCACTATCAAGTGCCTGTTGGAATATGACAGATACTACTGGGGCAATCTCATGAGCATATCTTTAGACCCTGGAGAAATCCCAGCTTTGTTGAGATTTAATTTTGAGCAAGTTCTCGACACCAACCCCCCCCCCAACCCCCCCCCCCCCAACCGACACATGTATGTCAGTAATTTGTGGAAGATTAATGGGTCTAGGCCGGAATAGATGACAATATTTTCTTTGGTGAAAACAGAACAAAATTATAATTTAAAAGTTTCTGGCTTTCTTCTTATTTTAAGATTCCAATGCCATTTAAGTTTGAGATGTTTTTTTGGGATGTATATTCCTAAATACAAAAGAAAAAATATTTCTTTGACATACATAGCATCTCTAGAGTGTAAATAATTTCGTACCATTTGTAACCGATTCTACAATTTGTTCCCAAAAACGTTCCTGTCAACATGTACCATGCTTCAAAATTTGGCAGCCAATTAGACACCACAGGTAGTTTCCCTGAAAATTTCATAATGGGAATTTTAGATCTGGAAAAATGGGTTATCACATGATGCAGAGACTCAAGAATGCCTACAATAGAACGTTTATTGCAAATTAATGACTAGTTTAAGTCCCCCCCACTTTTCAGCTACATGTAGAGCAGAAGCTGTCTGTGTATCTTGGCTTAGATGGCACTTTCACTAACCACCTCGTCATGACTAGATGGTCTATGAGAACACAGCCTAAAAAAGTTAAGACTATCTAGTCATGAATCATCATAACTATATACTCACTTGACGTTTTTTATATGTACGTGAAGTTTTGACAACATTGGCGGGTGCACAAAATATTTCGTAACTGCTGGAAAATTTGCCATTAAGGCACGAAAAAAAAAACCTGTTTACGCCCGACCGCCCCTGATTTTTCAGTTTTGCAGAATTTTTTTTTTTTTTAAGATTGAATGAACCCCTAATTTATCTGACTTAAATTTAGCCCAATTTTATCAATTTTTGGCAAATTTTTTTTAGAAAATTTGTAAAAATTTGTCATTTTTTTCTCTTGATTTTTTCAATTTTTGGCTATTTTAGGCCAATTTTGACTCCAAAAACGAAAAAAAATTTTAAAAAGACAAATTCGCCCAACCTACCCTACTCGAAAGGTCCTCCGCCCTTAAAACAGGTTTTTCTTTTTTCGTCGCCTTATGGTGGATTTAAAATCTAAGTGGTATGTAGAATTAGTTTCATGAACATGTTAACCATGCATTTGGGGCATAAAACTAATGAATAACAAATCAATTTTTGAAAAGGTTAGAGCCCGAACTAAATTTTGTTAATCGGAAAAGTAAACCCGCTGAAACGCAAAGCAATTACCTTCGCTGGGGAGAGGGTTATCCCTCTACCACCATATTCGATCTGCGTATCTCTGTGTTAGTGGGTTTATATCTTAGTGGGTTTATATCCCACTAACACAGATTCAATATGGGTAACAGTACCCTAACACGCAGGCCATACTTGAAGCTGCTTGGCCATAGTCTACAATCCATCAATGGAGAATTTTAGTATTCTGCCCACACTTAAATTCGGCACCTTTTACATGGGTTATTCCGTTAAGTTGCGAATTCTAAAGCCTGGCAGAATACTAAATCTTTCCCAATCAATTTGTCAAATTGCAATGAAATGATTGTCTATGGGTAGGCTCTTCACAATGAATTTTTAGTTTACTGTTGCGCCCGCCCGTAAATGACAAGAATCCCAAAATAATTCAATATTTTTCATGAATTCATTGTTTGTGTTTCCAAAGTCAGATTTTTTTTCCAAGTATTCTGAGTTTTTTCTTACACAAATACCTTACCATATAAGCAAGTTCATTCAGAACAATTTTTGCTTTTTTAAAAAAATGCTTTTCCGATAGCACTTTTCACCAGACATTTATTAAAAGTCTGGAAGTTTAGAGGGGGTTGGGCGGTAAACCACAAAGACGTGAACTCAAAAGGGTGGTCTTCCAAGTAGTTGCAAGTCAATTGATGCCTTTGTTTGTAATGTTAAGGTAATAATAAGATAATTGATGATCAAGTTCAAAGAATCAGGGATGCATGGTGAGAGAGGTTGGAATATGGAGCGATGGGGTGGTGGGGGGGGGGGGTTGCCGGAGGGGAGGGAGCATTTTTGGTGGATTTTTGGATGGTTCTCGGTTTATTTTGGCTACTGTGTGTTTCAATATTGCCTGAGCTGTCCTGCACCCAAATTGGCTATTTTGGAGTTAATAATAATAACAAATTTTCCAAAAATAAAATTTTTACACAAAAGTGGACACTTGGAGGTCCCAGATGGTTTCTGGCTGGTTTTGTGGTTTTGGATCATTTGTTTGTACATGTGTGGACCAAATGTTGCTTGGAAACTCAAATCAAAGCTATTTGGTTTAAATTTTTTAAAAATTGATCAAAATAATAATTTTTAAAAATGATCAAAAATAGTTTGAAATAAAAGTAAACACTTTGGGTTGGATTCCCAGATGTTTCTGTATGGTTCCCAGTGTTTCTCTCCTTTGTGTATCCAATGGTTGGTTGAGGCAAATTGGTGGAAAACACAATTGGCTATTTGGGTCAAGATGGTCATAAATAGTGATTTTCAGAAAGTGGATACTTTTTGGATGGTTTCCTGGATAGTTCTGGATGGTTCCCAGATGTTTTTCGGTGGGTCCTGGTGTGTCAATGTTGATGAGAATGCCTTGAAAACAATTCAGTTGTTTTGGTTCAAAATAGTCAAAATAATGATTTTAAAGAAAAGTGGGGGGGGGGGGGGACCACTTTGGATGGTCTCCGATGGTTACGGAGGGGTTCATGGTGGTTTTTGGCCTTTTGTTGCTCAAGGTTGTTGAGGCATTGCCTGACTCTGAAAATCCAAATTGGCCATTTCTGTCCCAAATGGTCAAAATTTGATTTCTTAAAATTAACATATTACACACTGGATGGTTCCTATGGTCACAGTGTTGTAGCTCCTTTGTTGTGTCAATGGTGATGAAAATTTACCTGGATCCCGATTTTCAAAGTTTGGTTCAAATGGTCAAAATAATTATTTTTGTAAAGAAAAAGTTGGCAATTGGATGGTCCCAGAATTTTTCTGGATATTTCTGGTGTTTTGGCTCCTTTGTGTATCGACACAAAACCAAAATAGCAAAACTAAATGCCATTTAACCAAAATGGTCAAAATAATGATGTTCAAAAGTGGACACTTAGGATGGTTCTTGGACGGTTTGTGGATGGTTCACGGGTTTTGGCTCTTTCTTTTGTGTTTTCAATGGTTGATGAGCACTGTCAGTAGGGACTTTGTGCTACCCATGATGCAGGGTGCAATTTACCGTTTAAATTGCAGAGAATCAGTTTGATTCTCGCAAGGTTTATTTTGCGAGAATCAATGATTCGGACACCTACTTCGGTAAGATTTTGAAAAATTCAATGATTAGAGGGTTATAATTGGCCCCTGCCTTTAAAAGTATGAAAAAAGTATCAATTTGTATTAAATAATATATGATGAGTTATCACCATATTGTATTATAAGAATCTAGTAAAATACAAAATATTTTTGTAAGAGAGATACTGAAAGTCTGTTGTGAAGCAGCCATTAAAAAATCAAGCAAGAAACTGTAAGCTTGCAGTTTAATCAATGAACTCTTTTTTTAATGACTATAGCTCAGTCAAAGTGCAAGGAAGTCATCTTTTTTTCCAAAAGGTTATTCTTTCAAGTTGAAACAATTATTGAAAGATCATATTTATGGATATTTTGGGCTGACTATAAAAAATGTTCAAAAACTGAGGACCATCACAATTTGATGCTATTTGTGCCCTCTAAAAAAATCCTTTCCCATCATATGAAATAATCATAAGACTGAAAGTTTCCGGCAATCTTTTCACAGAGAATTCTTCACCGGTCGGTGAAAATATATGTTGTACAATTTTCCCATAATACTGACATCATTAACGCTGCCCTTGTGATTTGGCCTTGACTTGGTACCCAATTATTTGATTACAAATGACGCATGGTGCCTTGACAACTTTAGTAGATTTGTCTTCATTATAAATTGTACTCAAAACCTAGTTGTTTAGCGATCGACTCATCCATGACCGCAATGGAACACGTACTACTAAGGCTCGACTTCAACTCAACTGCACTGCTACTACTTGAAGATGCCGAGACGTCATTTTATTCCAAGTATGCGTCCGTAACACAATTAACCTCACGTAGTGAGTTCTTTTAATTAATAAAACTCCAAGTATGAGTCCTTAACACAAATTACAACCCCACGTGTGAGTTCTTTTAATTAATAAATTACGATTCTTCAGTGCTTCCTACGACCGAGCGTGTTTACGAATGGCAGACTGACACTCAGGTAAATCGAGACCAGAAATTTACAGCGTACCTCAATATATCATGTTGGAAATTGATATGCAATTTCTTTATTTTATGTGGTATATAATACAAACTACAACATTTTAATATAATTAAAAAAATCAAAAAACTTTTATTTTTTCACCCATTTAAGTACGTTTTCAAAATTTATTTTGCGGTTTTAAATGAAAACGCGTATTTTTATACCCTCAGTTTTATAATAGAGGCGTTGCGTTTTATACGGTACTTTAGGTAGTGGTGTAAAACACATGGCCTGGACGGTCCGGGCGTGTCGTGCCATCGGGGTCAGGTCAATTAAATGTCATTTTAGTAACAATGTATCACATGTTGCCCGAGACTCAGAATGCCTATACGTTTATTGCAAATAATGAATATTGTAAGCCACTTTTCAGCTAAAGTTAAGCAGAAGCTGTCTGTGTATCTTGGCTTAGATGGCACTTTCACTTCATAGACCAACTCGTCACTGACGGATCGTCTATTATAACACGCAGCCATAAAAAATTAAGACTATCTAGTCATTATCATCAAGGACTATATACGTCACTTTATTATTATTATGTACGTGAAGTTTTGACAACTTGCCGTGTGCACAAAATATTTCGTCAAACTGCCTGGAAAATTTGCCATTAAGGCGACGAAAATAAAAACCCTTTTTTACGCCCGACCGACCCTGATTTTTCAGTTTTGTCAGATTTTTTTTTTTTTTATAGTTTGTCCAAAAATCATGTAAAATAGCCCTGTTTGTACCAATTTTATCAATTTTGGCAAGTTTTTTTTTTTTAGAAAATTTGTAAAATTTGTCATTTTTTCTCTTGATTTTTTCAGATTTTGGGGCTATTTTAGGGCCAATTTTGAGCTCGCAGAAAAGAAAAAAAATTTTAAAAAAAAAAAGACAAAACTTCAGCCAACCGACCCTACTACTCGAAAGGTCCGCTCCCCCGCCCGTAAAACAGGGTTTTCTTTTTTCGTCGCTTATGGTGATTTAAATCTAAGTGTTATTTATATTAGTTTCATGACATGTTTAACCAGCATTTGGGCATAAAACGAATGAAATAACTAAATCATTTTGAAAAGGTTAGAGCACGATAAATTTTGTAAATAGGAAAAGTAACCCTTAAACGCAAAGCAATTACCTTCTCTGGTTAGAGGGTTTCCCTCGACATCAGACTCGATCTATCGTATCCTCTGTGTTTAGTGGTTTTATATCTTAGTGGGTTTTCTATCCCACTACCACAGCATTCAATCTGTTTACCAGTTACCTTAACAGGCAGGCCATACTGTGAAGCTGCTTGGCCCTATCTACAATCCATAATGGGATTAATTTAGTATTCCTGCGCCACCCACTTAAAATTTCGGCACTTTAACATGTGCATTTTAATTCCTTTAACGTGCCGATTCGTACCTGTGGGCAGAATACTAATTCTTTCTTTCCCATCAATGTGATCAAATTGCAAATGACATGATGTCTGATTAGGCTCTTCACAATGAATTTTAGTTTCCTGTTGCCGCCCCGCCGTAAATGCCAAGAATCCCAAAATATTCTTATTTTTTCAGGAATTCATTATGGTGGTTTTCCTTAGAGTCAAGATTTTTTTTTTCCGAGTATCTGAGTTTTTTCTTACAACAATACCTTACTATATCAGCGCTTCATTCCAGAATTTGCTTTTAAAAATGTTTTTTCCGATAGCACTTTTCACCCCAACATTTTATTAAGAGTCGGAAGTTTAGAGGGTTGGGCGGTAACCCACAAAGACTTGAACTCAACATGGGTGTCTTCAAAATAGTGCAAGTCAATTATGAGCCTTTGTTGTAATGTTTTAAGGTAATATAAGCTAATTGCTGATCAAGTTTCAAAGATCAGGATGCATGTTTGAGAGAGTTCGGGAAATATGGAGATGGGTGGGGGGGGGTGGCACGGAGGTGAGGGGAAGCATTTTTGGTGATTTTTGATGGTTCCGTGTTTTTCTACTTGTGTTTCAATAGTTGATGGAGCATTTCCTGCACCCAAAAATTGCTATTTTGGAGTTAAAATAACAAATTTTCAAATAAAGATTTTTTTACACCAATGGACACTTGGATGGTCCCCAGATGGTTTCTGGATGGTTTTTGTGTTTTTGGATCATTTGTGTATCAATGGTTGTTGACTTCAAATTTTGTGGAACCTCAATCAGCTATTATTATATTGTGGTTTTAAAATGACCAAAATAAATTTTTAAAATGATCAAAAATTATTTTGAATAAAGTAAAAAACTTTGGGTTTGGTTCCCAGATTATTGTCTGTTGGTTCCCAGTGGTTTCTTCTCCTTTGTGTATCAATTGTGTTGAGGCAAATGTGGTGGAACACAATTGGTCATTTTGGGTCCAGATGGTCCAAAATAGTGATTTTCCAAGAAAAGTGGGATACTTTTATGGATGGTTCCTGGAGTAATTTTCTGGATGTTCCCAGTGGTTTTTCGCCTTCGGGTCCTTTGGGTTTCAATGGTTGATGAAAATGCCTGGGAACCAATTCAGTTGTTTTGTTCAAATAGTCCAAATAATGATGTTAAAAAGAAAAGTGGACACTTTTTGGATGGTCTCAGAATGGTTACTGATTGGTTGCCTGGTGTTTTTTTTTGGCTTCTTTTGTGCATCAATGGTTTTTGGTGAGCAATTGCCTGAACTCAAAATTTGGCCATTTCTTTCCCACATGTTCAAAAATTAATGATTTCTAAAATTAAAATTACACACTTTGGATGGTTCCTTAATGGTTCACATTGTTTTGTGCTCCTTTTTGTTTCAATGGTTGGTGAGCATTGCATGGATCCCGATTCAACAGTTTTTGGTTCAAAATGGCAAATAATTATTTTTTTTAAAGAAAAGTAGATTGTCATTTGATTGGGTCCCGAATTTTGTCTGGGGGGAGGTTTCTGTGTTTTTGGGCTCCTTTGTGTATCAACATATCAAAATAGCAAACAATGCCATTCCATCCAAAAAATGGTCACAATAATGATGTTTCAAAAGGGGACACTTTGGATGGTTCTTGGGACGGTTTTTTTTGGATGGTTTCCCCGGTGTTTTGGCTCTTTTGTGTTTCAATGGTTGATGGACATGTCTATGGACTTTGTTGTGCTACACATGATGGGTGCCATTTTACACAATTTTTTAACTGAGGACCTTAGTTCCAGAAGGATTTTATTTCTCCTCAGACTCTGGCCTGTATGGTAAGTTGGTTTCTGTAAATTTAATCTTGACATCTAAATGTAAGGTCGTATACCTGAAACAATAAAATTACGATGATTAAAAATTTTTTTGTTGTGTGGCAGATTACAAAAATTTTTACTTTTGGTAATCTGCAGGATGACTAAAATTTTTTGCGGATTACCAAAATTTCCTAATTGGTAATCCGGGGGATTACCACATTATTTTCTTATTTCTAACGTGGTTAAAAACCATAGTTCGTTGGTCTGTGTGTCGTTTTTACAATTCTTTTTTTTTTAGTTTTTATTGTTACAAAGTTGGTAAGAGTGACCATTGAAATAAAAACTTACCCGTGACGCAGAGAATGATTGAGTAGGCCTATGTCGATTTCAATCGTGATGATCTTTCCCAGTAAATACGTAACTTGTGATGAAGAAAATTACAGTAGAACCCTTCAATTACTTATTCACTCAAGTCACACTTCATAAATCATGAAAGAGATTGAGTGGTAGCCTACGTGCTTGGTAGGTAGTTTCTGTATTGTGTGTGTTAAAAATGCTATGTTGAGTATCATGAAGTGAAATTTGTATCGCGTGTTTTGAAAACCTGAAAAATAGATGAATAATGAAGAAGTTCCGCCCCCCAATATTTTTACCCTGCAAACAGGAAATAAAAATCCATTGTGAAGGGCCTTATTGAATTCTGTGATTGAATGTCATCTTCTTACAACCTCACCCACTCCCCAAAACGCTCACATAGAGCAGCAAGTGGACATTTTGGCCGCAGAGCTTCATCACCATTTTGTTTCTAACCAAGACTTCTCTCTCCTGTCAAAAAAACTCGCAAAAATAGCAGAATTACATATAAAACGAGAACATAATTTCCTGTCATTGTATTCTCCCATATTTTTCAATGGGGGTCCCCCGAGGTCATGTGAATCTTCCCATCATGCAACACCGTGATGTCATGCATGATCAGCTCAGCTGGCTAATTTAAATGATTTTCCCACAGATAAGTACCAAAGCTAAATTTACCTTTTAATTGATAGGATATCCCACTAAAGGCAATTTAAGTCTCAACAAGCCCTGAACATGACGGTGAAAGCTGCATGACAATACTCATCATTCATGATTGATGTTTGATTTCACTGAATATAACAACGGGAAAAACAAACACGCTGTGGTGTTTTCTCATCGTCATAAATTGGTGAATTGCAGCTGCTTTTAGCTGTCATTACAATAAACTAAAGGTTATCGAGAGAAATAAACTAAATTACAAACATTGCAACACGAGTGTTTTTCGTTCGTTATGGCCAAAGTTCACTCTTATCGCCAATTCGTATCTGTAAGTATTACAGAGAAATTACAGAGGAATTATGACTAAATTGGATACTGCTAAATTCCGCCCTTCCTCGAGTCAGTGACGTCATGTTGGTGTTAAATTTGCTAATCATAAAACCCGAAAAAAATAATCAAAAATCAGATTTTTTACATGTCTGGAACAGTACGGGTACCCTACATATCCTGCAAATGATAAGACCGAAGCAACCTAATAACACAATCGGATATGTTAGTCATTACTGTCCCGAAGGACACTACTACTACCTAGACAACACGTAATTGAATGAGAGTCCTTCTTTGAAACCTCGCCGCGCGTTTTCTTCCTTTTCTGGGGCAATTCTTCACGTGGAAAAAGTACTTATGAGAATTAAGACTTTATCCATCATTTTATAGGCATTTCCTGAAATTTCAATTTTTGACTCTTTCGAATAAAACACTGATAGTGCTTTAATCTCGAGTGATTCTGTTCACGTTGACACCATAGAGGACTGCCAAATCGGATCCCAAAATCGTGGACGAAAATCCCCCACCCCCCACCCAAAAATCGGGAAGGGTAGCCAAAAATGGCCAGCTACAAAAGGGAGGAACCAAGGGAAGAGAGAAGAAAGGGGGAAAGATAAAAAAAATAAAAAAAATAAAAAAAATAAAAAAAATAAGAACATTGAAGAAACGACAGAGGACGGGAGACGAATGAACTAGACGGGACCAATTAAAGATTTTATTTGAGGCCTATAGCTGCAAACGAATTGTGTCCTCTGACACCTATTTTTTACCTTCTGGACCCCACCCGGGGCCCCAAGGGGCCTCTGGCCCCTGTACCCGTGTACCCGTGTAGTCTACGGCGCAAGTATGTTCACCCATTACTCCGCCCTCAAGAGGCTTACAGGAACTCGGGAAAACCTCCCGATTCTTGCACCCCCCCCCCCCCCGAGGGTCATGCATACCGGGTTCCGCGTCGCAAAACCCTCTCCAACAATGTGACTGGGCCCCCACGTGGGTCATTTGGGGGCTACTTCCTGGGCCCTCATTGGCTTCCCACCTGGGGCCCCCTTGTTTTTTGTCGTCGGGATCAAATGGGTCCTAAGTGGGCAAGCTTGAAAAACTGGATGGCAATGTTACGGCTAATTATATGCTTTAATTAAATAAAAAAAGAGTTCTAGTACATTGGATCCTTGTTGTAAATTTCCCAATTATTCATTAGGCATCACTTGCATCTCATACTAACATTGTTACAAATTATGTATTACTTACCTTGGGTTGATTCTGAACCGGGGACCTCCTATCTTAAAGTCTACTGCTCTATCCAGTTCGAAACCACTTGTAACTTACTGACAATTGGCATCAAATCAATATATTTAAAGAGAATAAATGTTGAAGTTAAAAATAAGTACGCATTACACTATCATCTCTACACACATCTACACATTATGGCCTTCATATCGACACGGGATGAGTTTTAGTTGACCTATTAAAATAAAGTTAGATAATTATTTGATACAAAAGTATGGAAAAAAAACCATTTTACCCACAACGGGCTCAAAATGGGGCAGCCCTGGAAATGCCCATCCTTGCTATGAGTAAAAATTACTCAGGGGCCTGGCCAATTGAAAAACCTACAAATGGCCCCATTTAGGAAAAAAGCCCACTTAAAGCCCAATTAAAAAAACTCATGCATTGGACCCATTTGAAAACCTACAATGCCCCATTTGGGAAACCCTCTTAAAGCCCAATTAAAGAAGCATATCAGTTCACCCATTGAACAACTACAACTGGCCCCATTTAGAAAGCACCATGTACCATTCCCATGCCCACGTAAGCCAATGTAACCCACGTGAAAACCCACATGGGCCCCACTGACCATGAACGTGGGTAAAACCATGATGTGTAGCCCGATTAATCCCAATGGGAACCAACACAAGCAAGCACCAATAATAAGCACCCATAATGGGTTGCCTACATGGGGCCCATCAGGGAATAGCCCACACGATACCATGTCCACCATGCCCCATACAACCCACATGGCCCCATGAGGCATAAACCCATAATGGGTTACCCATTTACAACCCACATGGGACCCATTAGGAATAGCCCACATAAAACCCATTGCCTCACTATGCCCATCAGCTGACCACACACAAAACCCACATGGGCCCCCAGCACGGCATGTTGGAGGGGAAGGGGGGGCCATCAAAAAATTTCCAGTCGGTAGTCGGGGGATGGCGGGGATAAAAATTTTAAAAAGATATTTTTGCTCTATTTCACAAAACCATAACTTTACCAAGTAGGCCTCTTATTATTTTGGTTATATCCAATTTGCAATTTCAAAATTGGGAATATCAAATTTTCATTTAATAGAAAATGTGTCTTGGAAAACGAAAATGCATGCGTTCCGCGCTTCGCGAGGAGAGGGAGGCACCCTTCCTGTGGGCATACCCACTCACAATTAGGGCTACCGTGCGCCATGTCCACTTTTCGGCCACCCGGCCGCTAAAGATGCATATATGTCGTTAGTCCAGAAACTGACGGGAAGGATAACTGGACGTGTTAAAACAAAGGGGGGGGGGCGAGTTAGAGATTGGCAAGTTCCCCCACAGAGATGTACAATTTTTATGGGATAAGCCCTGTGGCGAGTCGTTAAAATTTTTCAAGTGAAGTCCGTGTGGCGAGTTAACATTTTACAAGGAATTAATGTGGCGAGTTACAACTTTTCAAGGAGGAAAAGTCATAGTGGCGAGTGTTAAAAAATTGCCAAGGGAAGTCCGTGTGGCGTGTTTAATTTTTTTCAAGGAAGTCCATGAGGCGAGTTAAATTTTTCATCATGCTTGTTTGTGGAGCATTGTTTTGCCTGTTTCCGTCAACTCGCCAGCAGGACTAAATTGTGTTTCTGTAACTCGCCAGCGAGAGCAATTTGGCGAGTTAAAAAGTGGCCGAGCAGGACTAATGGTGTTTCCGTAACTGCCTACACGACGTCTTGCAGTTCAGTCGGACGGCGTGGGGAAGGGGGGGGGGGTTTAACTCGCCATTATAATAGCATCTATAACTCGCCCCACTTTTTTGACTCGCCCAAATATTTGCTTCCCAGAAACTTCACTTACTATTATACCTATGAATGGCAATCTAGGCTATCTACTCAGGGGTTTGGGGGTTTTTTTTTAATAAGTTTTTGAGAAATGTTTACCCAAACAGGGCGGCCGGGGTAGAAATCCCCGCGAAATGTTTTCCATTATGTTTCATTCAAAATAAAACCGTCAAATATTAATTTTAATGTTTATACCGTTGCGTTGCCCATACCCAAGTAAACAGTTCAAAAAGAAAATAAGCCCCCCCCCCCGGTGCATTTTTCCGGAAAAAAGTTGGGATCCTTAACCTATTACAAAAAATGTGCAAAAAATCACACAATTAAACTTATCCCTGAATTTATTAAATTTATTGACGAATTTAAAAATGACACTTCTTGGAGAGGGATTAACAATCGAGAAATCGAGTTTTAAAGATTTTTTGTGGGCCGCCGCATAGCTGGCAGGACAATTCGTGTTGCGTGTGTAGGTGTGGATGTGGTGTGGATCTATGGTGTGCACTGTGTGTGTCACTTAATTGTATTTTTTTTTAATAATTGACCTCAATTGAAAAAAATTAAGGTATGGAACCAAACTTGTGTCATAGGTGCACTAGGGAACCCTCATATGTAGATAGGGTCAAAGTCATGTGCACTGCAAAGGTCAAAGGTCATGTGAGGATCAAGTTGATGAAAAAAGGCTAAAATGGTAAAATTGCCATACATGAAAAGTTTTTGAAGTTCAAACTTGAGTCATAGGTGCAATATGGATCCCTCATTGTTGATGAGGTCAAAGGTACGTGCAAGGTCAAAGGTCATGTGAGGTCAAGTTGTAAGATAGGCTGGGGCCACAAAGCTTATACATCTTGAATATAGCGAGCGCGAAAGAGAGAGAGCGTGGCCCACTGGTTTTGTGTTTTACCTTGGTGGCATATTAGGTTCCCCAGGTGCGAAGCCCCGGCGGGGCCACTTGCCTGTGGAATTCACTTGGGTACTAAATTCTGGATTTTATTTGTTAAGAACTATTGAATAAAACTGGAATTCCATTCTCTCATCTCCCCGTTTTTCATTTTTGACTTGGGCAAACGAACCCTGAGAAATACCCCGTCCTTCGGATGGACGTTCAGTCCTTCGGTCCCATATCCATGGAAATGACTCCTGTATATTTAATCGCAGGCCCAGTTTTCGACAAGAGTCTGGGTAAACCACCTGGCTGCCATTCCCCTATCCTGGATCCCGGGTCATCTTTGGAACGCAGTGTCCTGAACACTGATGACTACCCATGCTAAATAAGAACAAAAACACAGTACAGCCGACAACCGCGAAATTCTAGTTTAAGATTCTTTTCTCAATTTAACTTTCCCAACATTTACAATGTAAACATTAATAATGTTTGTTTTTAATTTGCTACAAAGTACAGTATATGGAGAAAAATCGAGTCACTCAAGCAAAACCAAAAACGGTTTGTTTGTTTGTTTTTAATTTTCTTTCTGCAAGTACCAGTAATTGGAGAAAATAATAGGTCATCCTCAAGCAAAACAAAACGGTTGTTTGTTTTGTAATTTTCTGCCGAAGTACAGTAAAATGGAGAAATTAGAGTCACCCAGCAAAACAAAACGGTTTGTTTGTTTGTGTTTTAATTTTCTGCGAATACAATACATAAGAAATAGAGTCACTCAAGCAACACAAAACGGTTTGTTTTGTTTTTAATTTTTCTGCGAATAAGTAAATTGGTAGAAATTAGAGTCACCCGAGCAAAACAAAACGTGTTTGGTTGTTTGTTTTTAATTTTCTGTTCGAAGGTACAGTAAATTGGAGAATTAGAGTCAACCCAAGCAAAACAAAACGGTTGTGTTGTTTTGTTGGGGTTTTTTAATTTTCTGCGAAGTCCACCAGTAAATTGGAGAAAATAAGTCACTCAAGCAAAACAAAACGGTTTGTTTGTTTTTAAATTTTCCTGCGAAGTATTACAGTAAATGGAGAAATTAGAGTCACCCGAGCAAAACAAAACGTTTGGTGTTTTGGTTGTTTTTAATTTTCTGCGAAGTACAGTAAATTGGAGAAATTATTAGAGTCACTCAAGCAAAACAAAACGGTTTGTTGTGTTTTAATTTTCTTAATTTTCCTGCGAAGTTCAAGTAAATTGGAGAAATTAGAGTCACCCAAGCACAACAAAACGGTTTGTTTGTTTGTTTTTAATTTTCTGCGAATCGTAAATTGGAGAAATTAAGAGTCCCACCCAAGCAAAACAAAACAGTTTGTTTGTTTTTTACTATTCTGCGAAGTACAGTAAATTGGAGAGACTTAGAGTCAACCCGAGCAAAACAAAACGGTGTTTTGTTTGTTTTTAATTTTTCTGCGGAAGTAACAGTAACTTAGAGTAAATTAGAGTCACCCAAGCAAAACAAAACGGTTTGTTTGTTTATTTTGCTGTACGAAGTACAGTAAATTGAGAAATTAGAGTCCCTCAAAGCAAAACAAACGGTTTGTTGTTGTTTTTAATTTTCTGCGAAGTACAGTAAATTGGAGAAAATAGAGTCACCCAAAAGCAAACAAAACGTTTGTTTGTTTTTAATTTTCTGCGAAGTACAGTAAATTAGAGAATTAGATCACTCAAGCAAAACAAAACGGTTTTTTGTTTTGTGTTTATAATTTTCTGCGAAGTACAGTAAATTGGAGAAATTAGAGTCAACCCGAGCAAAACAAAACGTTTTGTTTTGTGTTTTTAATTTTCTGGCGAAGTACAGTAAATTAGAGAAATTAGAGTCCACCCAAGCACAAAACAAATCGTTTGTTTGTTTTTAATTTTCTGCGAAGTACAGTAAATTGGAGAAAATAGAGTCAACCCAAGCAAAACAAACGGTTTTGTTTGTTTGTTTTTAATTTTCTCGCGAGTTACAGAAATGGAGAAATTAGAGTCACCCAATCAAAACAAACGGTTTTGTTTGTTTGTTGTTAATTTTCTGCGAAGTACAGTAAATTGAAGAAATTAGAGTCAACCCGAAGCAAAACAAAACGGTTTTGTGTTTTGTTTGTATTAATTTTCTTGCGGAGTACAGTAAATTGGAGAAAATAGAGTCCCTCTCAAGCAAAACAAAACGTTTGGTTTTGTTTGTTTTTAATTTTCTGCAAAGTACAGTAAATTGTAGAAATTAGATTCACCCAAGCAAACAAAACGTTTGTTTGTTTTTAATTTTCTGCGAAGTACAGTAATTAGAGAATTAAGTCAACTCAATCACAACACAACGTGTGTGTTTGTTTAGTTTGTTTTTTAATTTTCTTCGAAGTACAGTAAATTAGAGAAATTATAGTTCACTCAAGCAAAACATGTTGTTTTAAACATTTTTTAACATAAAGGGTTTATGGAACTTTTGTTGTTGTTTCTTTCGTTGTTACAGCATGGAGTTATTTTTTCAATTCAATCAATTCAATTTTTTTTATTCAGATACCAATATCGTCACGTGACAGAATGTAAAATACAGTATATATATAATAATTGAATAAAGTAGCAATTGAAGACTGACTAAGAATTAAACTGGTGAGGTATATGATATGATTGCTAGGACCAGCAATGGAACAACCCCCTATAGGGCTTATGGTTATTGCTGTCCCTGTATACATACAGTCAAATTAACTCATATTACAATAATTATAAAGTAAGATGTGATATAGGAATTACATAGGTAAATAACATAACAAAAAAAGAACAAACACACAAAAAACAACACCAATATCTAAGCTAAACAAAACACTTAACGGAAACGGGATAAACGAAATTTGGAAGAGGAGAGACTTACAACATTTCCGTTGCTGAGGTATGTAATATATTTCATAATTAGAAGCAGAGGATAATGGTCAGGGGAACAGGTAAGGAGGAGAGATATAATAGGATGAGACAAGGGGGGTTATGTGAGAGAAATAAGGACTTTGGGAGAAATTTAAAAGGGTGATGAATGTTTTTCAGATGAGCTTTAAAAAGTATTTTTGTTTGTAATTGTTGTGATGGATTCTGGAAGATCATTCCAAAGTTTTGTCGCCGTGATCTTAATAGTGCTTTTCAGAAGAAGATTTTGGGAGGAGATGAAAGTTTTGTCGGCTTGTCTGTCTGGTGTTATAGCTGGTGGGTTTTTTCTGTTGTGGTACAGTAATTGCTTGCTGAAGTTCGGATGTTAAATGATTGTTGTGGTAGTTTTGGTTGAGGTAATCTAGTTTAAGTGTTTTTTCAGTAGGGAAATAATGGCAAAGTGTGATTTCTGGGGGGTGAGTGTTTGTGATAGTCGACTGGCCCATTTCCGTGTGATATTTAGTTTGGTGAATCGTGAATGATAGTTGGAGGCCAAATGATGTTACAGTACCTAAGGTATAGGAGAACTAGTGTGTTGTACTGTGGATTTAAGGTGTAATCCTGGAAGGTGTGTTTAACTCGGTAGATTGTACCAATTGCGTGAGACGCTTTGGTGGTGACAGAGGTGATGTGTTCCTTCCATGTTATTTTGTCGTCGATTGTAATACCAAGGAACTTGTTGAGTGTACCTGTGGAGATTCTCTGTTTATCATTGGTTTTATGTTTTTGTTGTGTTAGGTGTTTTGTGTAGAGAAAAGCATGTAGTTATTTTTTTAAAACATTGAGAGAAAAGTTTGTTACCCAAACCATTCGTGATTTTTGAGAGTTCGTGATTAATGTTGTTAAAAAGTGCATTAAATGTTAGGGTTTGAAAGAAAATGTTTGTGTCATCTGCAAATAGATTAGTTTTAGTGTGTTAGAGATGTTAGTGACGTCGTTCATGTAAATGATAAAAGTAGGGGCCAAGATTGATCCTTGCGGGACGCCAACTGTATAGGTTTGGGGGTGAATTGATGATGGGGTGGAGTGTACGTAGACTGATTGGGAGCGGTTAGTTAGGTACCTCCTGAACGCCTCCAAGGCTACTCCCGGAAACCGTAATGATAAAGCTTGTGAGAAGAATGTTGTGGTCAATGGTCGCAAGCCTTGGAGAGAGCCAGGAATACCCTCCATTTTGGTGGAGTTTATTTTTAGTGCAGTTTGAGTGGTTTGTTAGTTCAGGAGTGCCATGTAAGTCGAGCTGTTTGGGCCTAAAACCGTATTGTTCATCGTACCGCATGTTGTCTTGTTGAAGAGGGTAGACAGACGTGTGTCCTGACTTTTTTTCAAGTAGTTTAAAAAGATGTTAAGAACATAAATGGGCCGTATTTGCAAATGTTAATGTTCATCTTTGTTTTTGTAAATGGGAATGACTTTGGCTGATTTGAGGTCATCTGGGGAAGGTTTCCGGTGAGAAGTGATTGGTTAAATATGGCATCAGAGGCGAAATGATTGTTATCATCTGATTTGTTGGCAATCCCATGATCACTCTTGTCGGTTACCCGCACTTTTACCAGGTTTTTAACGTGTGTCGAAGTTTGTTGCATTTCATCAACATAACGGGATTATGGAACATTGAGGTGAATGCGTTTTTTGGAAGGTGTTTGTTAAATGGGTTACTGAGGTGGAATTTTTGGTTAGCTAAGTTTTTGCCCCAGGTCAGTGAAGTGCTTCGTTGAATGCGTAGCACGGTCCAGCGGGTCGGTTATCTGCTATTATTATGAGATGCTTGGACCAGTAATGGACCACCCGATAGGGCTTATGGTTATGCTGGCCCCTGTAATCATACAAGTAAAATTACTCAATATTACAATAATTATAGCAATTACGAGGGATTAGGAAATTACATAGTAAATAAACATAACAAAAAAAAAGAGACAAACACACCACAAAAACCAACAAATATCTACGTAAACAAACACTTAACGTAAACGGGCATATCGCCAAATTTGGAAGAAGAGAGACTTAACAACATGTCTTGCTGAGGTTGTAATAATATTTTCATAAGGAGGAACAGAGATACGGTGAGGAACGGTAAGGAGGAGAGATATAAATCTAGGATGAAAAAGGTGAATGTGGAGAAAATAAGGACTTGGGGAGACATTAAAAAGGTTGATGAAATGTTTTTCAGATGAGCTTTAAAAGTATTTTTCGTTTGTAATTGTTGTGATGGTTTCTAGGCAAGATCATGAATTCCCAAAGTTTTTGCGCCGTTGGATACTAATAAAGTGCTTTATTCAGAGGAAGATTTTGGGAGGGGCAGATGAAAGTTTGTCTGCTTGTTTCTTTCTGGTGTTATAGCTGTTTTTTGTCTGTTTGTGGTAAAGTAATTGCGGAAGTTCGGAGGTAAATGAGTGTTGTGGTAGTTTTGGTTGAGGTATCTAGTTTAAAGGTGTTTTCAGTTAGTGAAATAATGGCAAAGTGTGAGTTCTGGGGGGTGAGATTGTGATAGTGCGAATGGCCCATATCTGTGTGATATTTAGTTTGGTGATTCGTGAATGATAGTTGGAGGCCCATATGATGTTACAGTAGCTAATGTACGGGAGAACTAGTGTGTTGTAATGTGATTTTAAGGTGTAGTCTGAAGGTTGTGTTAACCTGTAGATTGTACTAATTGCGTGAGACGCTTTGGTGTGACAGAGTTGAGTTTCATTCCAGTTTAGTTTGTCGTCGATTGTGATGCCAAGAAATTTGGTTGATGTACCTGGAGATTCTCTGTTATCTATTGTTAATTTTTGGTTGTGATTAGTGTTGTTTGTGGTGAGAACAGCATGTAGTTCGTTTTAAAACATTGAGAGAAAGTTTGTAAGCCCGAAACCAGTCAATGATTTTTGCGAGTTCGTGATTCATAGTTGTTTAAAAATTGCATTAATTTAGGGTTTGAAAGAACTATGTTTGGTCATCTGCAAATAAGATTAATTTTAGTGTGTTAGAGATGTTGTGATGTCATTCATGTAAATGAGGAAACGTAGGGGTCCACGGATTGAGCCTTGCGGGACGCCAACTGTTATCGGTTTTGATGGCTGATCGGTGGAGTGTACGTAGACTGATTGTTAGCGGTTAGTTAGGTAACTCCGGAACCACTCCAAGGCTACTTCCACGGACACCGTAATGATAAGCTTGTGTAGAATAATGTTGTGGTCAATGGACTGTCGAAAGCTTGGAGAGATCCAGGAATACCCCGATGGTGTGGAGTTTAATTTTTAGTGGCAATGGTTGAGGTTTGTTGTAGTTCAAGGTATGGCCATGAAGTCGAGCGTTTGGGCCTAAACCGTATTGTTCAGCGACAAGAGGTTGTGCTTGTTGAAGAATGTATACAAAACTGGTGATACATGACTTTTTCAAGTAGTTTTGAAAAAGATGGTAGAACAGAAATGGGGGCTGTAATTTGCAATGTCTGTGCATCTTTGTTTTTTTTGTTTTGTAAATGGGAATGACTTTGGCTGATTTGAGGTCATCTGGGACGTTCCGGTGAAGTGATTTGGTTAAATTAATGTGCATCATATGCGAAAGATGTATCATATGAGTTTTTGTTGGCAATCCCAGGATCTATCCTGTCGGTACCTGCACTTTACACCAGGTTTTAACAGGTGGCGAAGTTTGTGGATTTCATCAACATTAACTGGATTCAGGAACATTGAAGTGAATGTGTTTTTGGAAGGTGTTTGTTGAATGGGTTACTTGAGGGTGGAATTTTGTTAGCTAAGTTTTTGCCCAGGGTAGTGAAGTGTTCGTTGAATGCGTTAGCTACTCTCAGCTGGTCAGTTATCTGCTTATTATTAGGAGTGAAAAGGTCAGGATTTGATTAGTGGAATACTTCCTACCTAGAATGTTTTTGAGGGAATGTCCAGGTTTTGGTGAGATAATTTTTGTGAGTTTTGCTGTCTGAATTTGTTCTGTTTTGTGTTTTTTCCTTTTCTTGGCAATACGAATAATGTGAGTTTAATTTGGGTTTTTTGTATGTTTGTATTGTTGTTTTGGGTTGCTGGTGTGTTTTTCCTCAGGTATGTGTTATCGAGATGGCCGTCCTTGTGTTTTGAATTGACTTGGAAATTGCTGTGTCATCCCCGGGCTGTTTATGGTTACGATTTTGTAGGGTCTTCTTTTGTAAGGGAATGATTCGTTGTAATGTTTTCGTATAAATTGTAATGAAGTTGCTGTACCCTATGTTAGGGTCATTTTTCTGTGAGTATATGGTCCCAGATTCAGTTTTGATCTACGGTTAAATGTGCGAATGTTTGTGATCTCGGTAGTCACTTTGAGTGATTGTTGTTTTTGGGGCATGCTTATGCTTAAGTGATTGTAATGAGGAATTATTGGGAAGTGATCTGTGGTGTCAGTGACAAATATCCCTGGTGTGGAGTCCTGTGTTCAGTGGTTGGTGATAATGTTTTATCAATGAGCGTGGCCGTTGTTTCTGGCGTAATTTTGTAGGTCTGTTAATTTTAGGGATATTATTATTATATTATTACAGAGGCATTTATTTAGCGCTCACAATGAACGGAGCGCTTTACAAGCACAAAAGTGAATATATAAAAAAGAGAAACAATTAACGATGAAAAAGATATGACTTAAGGAGGCGTTTTTTGAAGACCAAACAGAATCCGCACTTCTGAGATCAGTCGGCACTCGTTCCAGGTTCTTGGTGCCCCCAACAGCGAAGGACGGTCACCAGCTTTTAACTTAGTCCGAGGAACGAGGAGACGAAGTACTGATCGGAAAAGGACGGATTCTTGGTCCTACATCCTCAGACTTCAAAAACAGAGTGTCAATGACAAGGTTACTGAGGTTCTTCTTCTTAGCGTTTCCACAAGTCATTCGTACTGGCTTGTTGTGGTGTCAGGTTTTATTCAACTGTGTAAGCTGAGCCGGGGCCGCGTGTTATCATTGTCGGACGCTCTAACATGGCCCCGCGTTTTTTTTAGAGGTGGCGGATTGGGTGTGCCAGTCAGGGGTTTACACCCTACTCTTATTCGACACTGACTGAGATACAGTGTGACTCTCTGTACACGGGACAGACGCTTAACGTCCCCTCCGAAGGACGGGATGCTTTCATGATTCATTTGCCCTATTCTAAGTGAACCATGGAGGAGAGCGGTATTCTGTCTTAATCATAGCTCGTACATTAAATCCAGAATGAGCACCCGTAATCCCAGCAAGTGACCCCCACCGGGATTCGAACCCGGGATTTTTGTTTGGTATATTTGCGCCACAAGGCAACACCCCAACCACTAGACCACGCTCTCCGTTTACTGAGGTTACTGATGTATGACGGAGCCTGACCATTGATACACTTGTAAATGAATAAAGCAATCTTTTAATATAAGCAGTTGCCAAGTGTGTGTTATAAAGTCATTGATGTGTTGGGATGAGTGGAATAATTGAGAGATTGACATTAAGTCACCGACAATAAAGACGTCACGGTTGGTTTTAATTATATAATTTAATTTTTATATACTCTATAACATGGTTTTCGTAATGGGTGGGCCCTCCTTGCTTATCAACCACTTAAATCCATCGACGCCATCCTGTTGATAAGATTTCTGATATGGCCGGCCTTGTCGATTCGACATGCGCTTTCCAGGATTCAGTTGCTAAACTTGTCTGCTTCTTTTTTTGAGATGGGCAAAGAGATGTTCAATTGCTTGATTTTGCATGGTATCAATGGATGCTATGGTCATTCTCTTTCCATTGCCTACCAAAATAGTACCAACATGCCCAGCAATTACGGCAGAATGACGTTATAAAGTTCGCATGTCCAGCCAACCGTCAATTTCCATTGTATAAATAGGGGAAATGCATTTTTTCACCCAAAAAGTTCGGATATCCGATTTCCAGCGGTTTTTTTGCTCTACTTGATGGACAATGACTAGTTTTAATTTTATATACGCGAGAGCGTTTTAGTGCTGTTTTTAAGTCAGTAAAATTGCGGAATATTAATTTTTCACCCTTTATCCAGTATGTTATGATTTTCTTTCAACTTATTACCGTCAACCGGACGTCACAATGGGAACGCATCGAACGGATTTTCCGCGCTACGCGCAGCAAATGGGTTCTGCTTAGTTTGTGTATTATGTTCATCAATTTGTATGTTCAATCTTTATTTATTCTTATCAGAGCGAAAAAATCGTTAAAATTGGGAGAAGTTTTCTGAAATTTGTATCTATGAATATGAAACCTAAGACAGAGAAAAGAAAATTGATACACATTCTGCTCAGAAATATCCCAATGCCAACATTTATAAAAATTTAGAAAAAGTTAAAGACAGATCAGTCACATTATGATTAAAAACAGAGTTCATCCACAATGGAGAATCTTTTCTGCAATCACAAATAAATGTAAAATAGTTTCAGAAGTTCATTGCAGAAGTAATATTATTAATCCAATTAAGCATTAATAGCCAAAACTTTGAGCTTTTCTATTGGCTTCACCTAGGCATGCTGATGCTGTGTCTAACTTAGATCGGAAAATAGGGACTCGTATTACCCCACTGTTCTATAAATATCTTGGTATTATGTTTTGACATAACCTCACCAGAAAGACATGTTAGTTTATTGGCATGGTGTTAATTGTCATTTACGTAACCTTAGTAGCTCCGTAATTATTTGATCATTCTACTTGTGCACATGCAGTGAGATCTTTAATTCTCTCTCAGTTTGACTATGGCAATTCTTTGCTTGGCGGTTCTGTCTTCCACCGATATTCATCGTTTTGGCAGAAACTGAAAATCGGGCAGCGCGCCTTGTTTATCAAGCTAACAAACGCATCTCGGCAACCCCTCTAATTCGTGAGTTGCATTGGCTGCCTGTTGAGCAGAGACTAACCAGTTTAAGGTCTTGGTGCATGTGTACAATGTGTATATGGTTTCTCACCCGTCTAGCTACAAATCTCATCGTAAATCTAACCCTAGGGTCGCCAAAGTCTTAAGGTCGAATCAAGAACCACACTCGGTCTTGTCATTCCAAAATCTAAGATCATTTGTGATAAATCTTTTTTCTGTTATTGGGCAAGATTTATGGAACAGTTTCCAGCTAATTTGCGTGAAGCCCCAAATATTCAAGATTTTTAAAAAACTCGTGAAAACATACCATTCCCGAAAGGGTAGGTATAAATTGTTTTGTTTTATGGTTGTACTGCAGCAGTTGTATATTTTAAGCTGCTTTTACTTAGTATTTCCCTCTGTTTTGGTGCTCCAGTTTTAGGCTGTCACAGTGTATATCTTTTGGTGATTTTTAGAGGAGAATGCAATTTTTTTATGATATGCTTATGTTTGATTTATCTCTGTTATTATTGTGTATGAGATGTATTTTTAATGCTTGGTTTTTAATGATTATGTATTTTTATTGTTCAGCGCTTTGGTCTTATGGTATGCGCTTTATAAATACCTGTATAATACTCATCACTACTATAATTTTGCTAATAGTTTGATGTATGTATGTATGTTTGTTTTGTGCACAAACGTCTCCGTCAATTTTGATCCATATTGCCCAAATTCGCATGAATGGTGCTTGAGGATACCGGACGGATTCTCGGCTATATTTGGACGAAATCCCTAAGAAATGGTGAAAAACTAGCGAAAATATGGGCGGTTGCTATGTAAATTACCATTTGTACGCGTTACTAAGCAGCGCGTATGCGCGGTGCGTTGCGACGGTGTTCGCGTGGCAACGGCGATTACTCGTAAGATGCTATTGCGGTACGCAAAACAGGTAAATTACGATTTGGTTTGTACGCGTTACTAAGCGCGCGTATGCGTGGTGCGTTGCGACGGGTGTTAACGCGTGGCAACGGGCGTACGCGTAAGATGCTGTATGCGGTACGCCAAATAACAGGCTCCTATAGTGCAAACGGTGTGGGGGAAAAAAGAAATCGTCAAGAACACGTCAGTGTATTTCTGCTTTGATTGCGTATTGTTGGATACTACGGGTTATCCTGCACGGAGTATACGGACAGTTTATACGATTAAATCTTCATTAACGATTCCTTATGAAAATCGGTAAACTACATTAGCTATGGGTTATATAGGTATGGGAATTTGAGAATTAAAAGTGTTAAAACTACAAAATTTGCGATACGGGGGATTCCTAAAGTTCAGGGTTACGGTTTTGTTGCGGTGGTCTAGCCATAGTGGTCACTTCTTCAGTGATCGCTTCAGTTTCTGTGATCGCTCCCGTTCCTCACCTACGGGAGCCCGCGCGAAGCGCGAGGCCTCCCGCTAGTCTTAACTATATTTGCCAAATGTTGTATGTATGTATGTAGTATGTATGATGTTTCGCAAAAGGCTCCTCCAGTTTCGATCCATATTGGGCTAAATTCACGTGGAAGGTGCGTGCGGATACCGGACGGGAAGCGCATATAGTTGGGCGAAATCCGTTCAGAAATGACTGAAAATCAACGAAAATGTGCTCGGTTGCTATGATAAATTACCATTTGTTTGTAGGCGTTACTAAGCGGCCGCGTATCCGTGGTGCGTTGCGACGGTGGTTACGCGTGCAAACCTTTGTTTGTACGCGTTACTAAAGCGGCGCGTATGCGTGGATCTTTGCGACGGGTGGTACGCGTGGCATCGGCGATTACGCGTAAGACGCTATATGTGGTACGCAAATAACTTACGACTCTTATAGTGCAAACGGTGTGGGGAAGAAAAGAAATGTTATGTTTTTTTTCACTTTGAGTTCGTATGTATGGATCTCTATACGGTTACCCAACGCCCACAGGGTTTGGAAAAAAATACGGAAAATTACGGGGTGAAATATTGACTGTTAATATTTAGAAACTAGGAACTATATACAGGCCTCATCTACCAGGATAATGCTGCAACTTACTATTAATAAAAAATGACTACGGGATGGTTGTGAGGGGGGGAGGCATCTACATGGCGAGAATTTATATGGGAGTTTTGAGATTTCTGAGAAAAATATTGGAAAACGGGAACTACAGCTTTCCCCACGGGATCTGCTCTTTGATTTAAAAA
>JAMKCH010044720.1:0-12120 GCA_023653785.1 Ophioderma brevispina
TTTCCATCACAATTCTCCCTGTGATCTTAAAATTATATTTCCCTCCATTTACTATCGCGACGGGCGGGGGACCTTTGTGGTTCGAGAACCGCCTTGTCATATTTCAGGTCGTCTTCGAAAAGTTGAAGTCCAATTTAAATCTGACTTGGGATTAAGGTGCAATAGGGGTTCCTTCATATGTGGAGGATGTCGAAGGTCACAGACCTAGGTCAAAGGTCATCTGAGGTCATGTTCCAGACTGCCATCTTGTCAGGGGGATGATGCAAGTTTACTTGCTGTATTTTTACACAATCTGTTCATGATTATCCTTCAAGTACTCAAACGTTGAAACACTGTTGCTATCCCACACTCATAAAGGTGTTTGTTCCGATTATGTCTGTTGTGTTCTCTACGTGATATGAGAGCCTAGCACTTGCACGTACGCCCTATCAAGTACCTTGGGAAACACTCTTGCGGATTTGACGGTAGAAGCAATAATGTATATATATTGCAAAGCCCTATTCATTACTGTGCTAATATTGATGGTTAACCATTGAAACGGTGGTTTTTTTGTTTATATCTTGAGAATGAAAAGGATTTGAGTGCTCAAATTTCAGGACGATAATGAGAAAAATAGAGCCTTTCATCTGATATCAAAATCGATACTACTTCAGGTAAATCGGGGGTCCCAAAGACAATCGGAACACGCACCTTCTGTTTGCACACGTGTGCTTCTTTCAACCTACCTCCAGAGGATTTTTTGAATCAATCCCACAATGCACTGCAGTGTGCCTCTACTGTACTGTACTAAATGCATGCCAGTACTAAGAGATAAAAAGTGTTCCAAAAGTTCAACCACAAGACATTTCATGATCTTGTAAAAATTCCTTAAGTGCTAGCAACTTGTGGGTTAAAATGAGTGTAAATGTCACAGGTTTTGGGGTGTTACTGTTAAGAAAAGGATTTTTGTGGGATCACATCGCCTAATTTCCCAAACCAGTGCATTGTGGGATGGGCTCAATACACCCGCTGACCTTCCTCAGAATACTCCTGTCTACTTTTGAGTCTGTCTGATAACCATTATAGGAATATGCACTTGTAAAAGTTAATTAGTTATTTCATATGTCAACATATTACTTTATATATTTTATGTATTTGCTCTCTATATATGTAGGCCTTATATTTTGTTTATTTTGTATTGTGTTTTGTTATTGCATCATAGCATCCGTGGAAAGCAGTGTTACTTAGTGTTGAATGGTGCTAAAACAGAATAATTAAATTTAAAAAAAAATAATATGGTCTATGTTGAAAGTTATGCAGGTAAAAGGTGGATGACCTGAACATGGTCCCATTTTTCATATTTTTTGTTCTCTCTCATGTGAAGCGTATCACCAAAAAACATCTGAATACAAATTTTAGTTACATTGTTCCAGATGTTTGAATAGTAGAAGCGAAAAAGAGATAATACCAAATTGACCAATATATGAAAGTGTGTGAAGTAGCGTGGGGACGTTTTGTTCATAACATCAAAAGGAAACATTTCCAAAACCTTAAATTTCACTTGGGTAATGAGAAAAATATGTAATGAGAAAAATATGACTGCTCTTCAGCATACCCAAATCGTCATTTTAATGGGTTATTTTTTTTATTTTTTTTATTTTTTTTATTTTTTTTATATTGTAAATTTAATCTTCACAAAATACAGACGGAAAATTCAGAGTAGACCAAGTCTTCATTCACAAACCATTGCTTAGATTGAAGGTGGTAAGTTGAAAATGAGAGGCTTGGAATTGGTCTTATTTTCCATAAAGTTTAAACATTTAACCAGTAAGAGTGCACCGTGAGATATCACATGGCTGTTGAAAGTCTCATTATTATAACAAAACAAGCATAAAACAAAAAATATCAATGGCACCCACTTTTGACAACCTAATTTGGATTATTTATGCCACTACTACATCCTGTGTAAATTCGATGAAATTTCATTGCGGGCAAAATAGATTTTTCATGAAAATGTAGTTTTACACGTCTTTCATGAATAGGCATATGGGCGCTATAACCTACAAATTATGACATTTGTAGCCTATATAGCAAGCTTTCCCGCAATGTACTTTTCTGATTGTTTTGGCGGAGGTAGTAGCCTCTGGCATTCTCTATTATATCATTTGTCAAAATTGTGTCGCCATTGCTTAAAATTGCTCTCAAAATAAGAGACAATTTGCTGGGGTCAAACAGCTGTGTGATCAGCCTTTTCCCGTGGCTCACCCCTCACCCAAACCTCCAGACTACCACCTACAATACTTAATGCAATGCTACCCATTAATCTTGTATATAAATATTTTAAAGAAATGATAATAGCTGCTTCCCTTAAATGAAGAATTCTATTCAGAAGTAACTTGCAGCTTGAATATGTCAGTCTTTTACACTGTTTGTGTAGACTTTGTCCAGGTAAGTTTTGTCATAATGTTGTTAAGGCTACACTAATAATTTGGTACTGTGTATGCCATCCAGGCATCTGGTTAAAGTTTTTTTAAGAAAAAACGATGTGCAAATATGGAAACGACTCAATGTCATATGCACAAAAATGTTAAGCCAGGTTTAAAGATAACCTGGTCCAAGTCAATTTAGTTTTTTGACCAAAATAACATTATTCCCATTTTCTAAAAATCCTTTCAGAGATTAAAATGTAATTTCAAAATACCTGCACAATACATCATGTCCATGCAAAGGAAAATATCTTTTCTGACAGACTCGTACCTTAGACCAGGTCTAACTTCAAGCCTGATGGATTCTTTTGTGTATTATAAGCCCCTTGATGTGTAGAAACAGAGCATTCATGAGGAGATGAAGGTTTTTATTGATTTTTAAAAAAAGTAAGGTCAGGAATTGCATATAGTAAGTAATTTTGATTGCCAAAAAAGTATTGCTACGTTTCATGTTCAGTTTGTAAGTTTGCACAAGTGTAAATTAATGTTATTAAAAATTCATTTTAGTGAATATCCAAGTTATAGTAACGGTAGTTATTTCTTTCAAATATTGATTCTTTATGTGTAGTTCGTTCTGCAAGCCTCACGTAGCATTTTTTTGGGGGGATTTGTGGAATTGCAACTTAACTTCATTCCATAAAAAAAAAATCATATTACACAAAAAACAAATAAAGAAAAACCAATTTAGGGGAGTTGAACAAAAGGCCAATAAGATCACACTGGCGTTGAACCTTGAAAGTTATGTTACAACACCTTAAGATAAGGACATACAATCAACCAAACACGAGGAAACGGCCATTGATCAATGCACCATGATTCAATTGCTCAAATTTACATACAGCTCGAGATGGTAGAGTATACAATCAGCATGATAGAGTAAAGGGCCTAACCAGGGAGTACTAGGTAGGCACGCATACTAGCGGTATAGTCAGTGGTAGACCTAATGGACCCTTGATATGAATTGATAAAGTGTATGGCTAAAAGGTTGATGGTGTCTGTGCAATATTGACCTGCGATTCCAATCTTGATGACACTTGTCACCCTTCAACATAGGCAGTAGAGATGGGGGTAAATTAACAGCATAAAATTTGTAAAAGAGTACAGCGGTATAATATTTCACAACAAGGGTTTAGAAACATGTTCATCTTGTCCTATAGATTGAAACAAGGACAGTTTGCTGGCGATCGGACATTGCTACATAGTTGGCCTAAAAGATTCACGGTCATCGAAACACCGTAAAAAAAATTAAATGCAGATTCCCTTCCCGAAATAGGCTCAGAGTTCTTCATGCGGTTGGATTTAAATGTTATGTATTTTGTTCGACATTTGGGGTATAATTAAGGGAGAAAATTGCGGGTAAGGCACACAGTGGTTTTGGTAGCTCAGCACTATAGCCTCTGGCAAAATACGTTGAGAAAGCAATTTGAAAGAAATCAGGCCATTTAAAGGTTTGCAATGAGATTTCAAATAAAGGTGTCTCGAAAAAAATGTGAAAATTCTGATTTTGGCACTGGTGTAACGCTTTATGTAAAAAGATCCATCGGTAAGGATTAAGCTGAAAAACGGTTTCTTTGGATACAAAAAATGTTTGAAAAGTTCTAATTTCGTATAGGAGCAAATACAAAATTCGCCTAGGTTTTATATTGAAATATAAGTAATATACAAAATCACCTTCTGTTTTCATTTTAAGTTATTTCTGTAACCAGATAAAAAGGTAGGGATCTATTGAAAGCAAACAAAAAAATCTAATCTCTATGAAATCACTAACATATCACAGAAAATATGGATGAAGTGGAAATCTCTAGCTGCACCTTTAAACATTTATCCCATGATGACCTGTTTTGGCCTGTTGTACAAACATAAGGGACTGTCCGCAGTCTATAAGTTCAGGAATGCACTGGGTTTTAAGGGAAATACTCTGAAAGTGCTAAACTAAAAAACTTGGAGACCGGGTTCAGCTTGCCAACCCCTGGACATGCCAGTCCAAATAAGGCACCCTCTATTATACCAACAAATTGTCCACAGGTACCGTGGATTACACTAGGTAGGGAGTTACAGATGGGCATGGGTTGTAAAATGCTTGCTTTCGCTCTATTACCATGACCTGAGGGAGAGGCTATAAAGTATAAACACCAAAATGTTGTAAGATGGTTGCAACCAGAAAAACATGTTTGTACATCTTCAACCCCAGATAATTGGTTACCAATTTTAGCCGGTTTAAAATAGCCCTATCTCAAAAATGATCAGGATGCAAACGGTGGCATTGTCAAGGTTGGCTAAGCAGTTCAATATTGCCTATAAACCTTCCAAAACATTTTGTTGCAGACTGTAGTCAAAACCCAGGGCAAGGAATAATGGGCCATACTGCCGTTTGGCACAGGACAGGTTGATCTGTGAATAAATCGTAAATAAAACTTTGTTTTCATTATTATCAAGGAAAAGGTATTTTGGATTCATATCAAGACCTAATATCTGCAATGCATCACATGGATGCAATAGGCAGTGATAATGACTATATTGGCAGTGGGAACATAATAGAATGAAATCGATGTGGCAGTGACAGGGCCTGTGGAAAATCCACATTCTACCACAAAACAACAGATGTTTGATAGCTTATAGGCCAGGAGCAGACATCTGGGGTTTTAGACAAAAATCTTACTCGATCTACAGCAATAACTCGATGCGCACTGCATGAATAGGGTCTACAAGAATAAACTCGATGAGCACTGCTGAATAGTGTCAGGTGATCGAGACATATTATGTGCAGTGCGCATCGAGTTATTGCTGTGATTTTTTTTCCAAAAAAGGGAAGATTTGTCTGTTGGAATACAGTTTAAAATTCAATATCCAATCCTGCCTTTTTAGCAACAGGGTGGCATATATATGGGTACATGTGGAAACAACCAAAGACAATGAGGAATTGAACATCTTGTGAATAGCCAGAATATCGTCAAAGCACCTGAGTTTCTGGCTGGCAATGGATGCAATGAACGTGACTTGATAGATGCCAAAATTGATATCTTTCAGGACTCATCTTCAGATACTTCAGAGAAAATTGTTGAACTGGCACAGGACTTGTTTAAAGAGAGAAGGGAGGCAGGTAGGGGAGAGAGGTGAGAAAAAAAAAAACAGGACACTGCAGACTATCACAATTTTTTTCTTGATCTGGATGGATGGATGACGGACGGAACGGACCATGCCAGATTTCCAATTGCTTTTTACTTCCAAGCTCTACTGTCGCAGGTCCGATCATAAATTAACGACACCATGCCCTTACCACCCGAGAGTGTATTGGTAAATTCCCACAATTGCACAAGTTGGGAAATTTCACCTCAACCAGAGGGGGGGGGTCTCCATTTCATGTGATCCCCCCAAAATCCTATTTTAAAACATAACACTCCTGACTTCTATGCTCATTTAGACCACAAAGCATATTACTCAAGGGATTTTAGAGGGATTTATGAATGTCCTGTGGTTCTTTTACTTTTGGAACCCTTTTCCCCTAAGTACTGGCATAAGTTTTGTACAGTAAGTATAGGCACATTGCAATGCACTGTGGGATTGATTCAAAAAACCCCCTTGCCCTAACACATAGTTATGAGGAAAAAGTCAATAACCTTCTATGATTATCAAGTTCAATCCATGCAAAAGAATTAGGGTTGCTAGATGCCATAGTTTTGAGTCGAACTAATAGTTTGGTTGATGATTTGGTAGCCTAAAAATGCTATTGCCTTGGGAACCACGACTCCCGCAAGTAGTAGAAGAAATTTTGCTTCATTTGCCCTTTAATAATAATGGAGGTTGCCTCCAATATACTTACCCGATCTTCTGGATTAGTGGATGAGTGATGCAGTGCCGTTCAATGATCATGACGTTCGGGTTCGCGCTTATGATGTTCTTGTTCTGCGGGTTTTGAAGTGATTCAAATCACTTTCAAGTTGATTTCATCCGATATCGGCATTCGTCATCAGAAAATAACTGGAAGAAATATAGCGATTCCTCGGGAACAAATGTCAAAGAGGGTAATCAGGCGCAGATATGAAAAGGACGGATCATCACTCTTGCTTTTTTGTTACCGATTGTTCTTGTACCTATTAAAATTGGCTCCGACTCAGTAAAAGTATATCACGTTTTAGAAATACCCAATTTAACCATAACATGTGCCCAGTTTTCCAAAGACTAAAAAACTGTTACCCCGTTATAATTATTTTTAAAAGAGAATATTGATGGAATTGGGAATTAATAGAATCTCTGAAAATGCATAAGCTTTGCATCCCACTTTTTCATATATTGTAGTGTTGGTATTGGAATCTTTAAATACCAGTGTATTCACGGAGAATCTGGAAGTTAATGTTGACTATTTAACAGCTTCGAGGACTATTCGAATAACTTGAGACAAAATCGTGGATAAAGACAATTGCCTTCGTTATCAAATGAACGCAAATAGCATCAAAAGCAATCAACGATGACTCTTCCGAGTCAAACTCTTTCGGTTGGACGGACAGGTTAGATTGCAAAAGGTACAGTTTTGTCTATGATGACGATTATAGTGTTCTTCAGCGAAGTTCCTTGTTCAGCAATAACCCTATGCTTGTTCGCACTGAAGCACACCAGCATGAAACCTCAAAAGTCATCTCAAACGAGAATACTAATGTGCTCATTGACAGCAGTGATCTGTGCGTCGGGGGTTCATCTGCTTTCCTACAGCAGTTCGGCCTATTAATGCGTGGATCTTTGGCGAAATCGGTTGCTTTATTGCTGTGTAATAGGAGGAGCTCCTTTCTACACCAGCATCTGGACCTTAATCGCCATGTCCGTTGAGGAGATAATTGCCGTCACAAGACCATTGAAGAATCGAGTGCAATTCACGTCTCGGCGTGCCCGATGTCTCGTTGCGTTATCTAGTCCTTTCTCACGCTATGAAGTTCTCGTCCGGTGTTCTCGTCTGTGGACTTAACGGTTTTAAAGTTTATTTCCATCCACCAACAGACCCGTGCTGGAGCTTAGGGCGCTGCTGGAAGTGATTCTGTTATCAAAGGCAGCGTTATGTAACTATATTTGGTCTTTTGTTGTGTTTGTCCTTTATTAAGCATCTTTTGCATATCGTCATAGAGAAAACCGCCTTCAAGAGCTGACTGGAAAAACCCTTCGGGCGATTCCTTCGAGAGAACGGTCACTCTAGAGGAGTAACGGCACAAGACATAAAAGTAGCCCGAACATTATGATCCTCAACCTTGCATTTTCGTACCACCACCCCTTCTACGGTCGTCTAAACAGCCAAATGTCACAGGAACAGAGAGTCATGAGTGGTTGATTTCTTTGTATCAATGACTATGTATTTGCAACAGCTGGCTAAATACAATTATTTATTTTTCGAAATGAATCCTTCAGGAATAGCGTTTTACATTTGTTGAAGGGAATCTGGGAGAATGGGCAAATGTGGTAGTTTCAGTTCTGCGGCGAAACTGACAACACCGTCTTATAAGGAAAAGTGGACGGTCACTGTTTCGTAAAATGGAAATAAGAAATTCGTCTTGTTTCTATTGAAATATAAGCATAATACAAACGCCTTTTGTTTTCATTTTTAGTTATTTCGGTAACCAAAGAAAAGGTAAAAAAATTAACAAGGGTTAATACTGTATATACGAAATCACTACATATCCAGAAAATATGCTTACTTGGAATCTATCGTTGCACCTTAATTCCTTCAATGAGGAAAACACAAACACATGACACGCACACCACACCCACACACACACACGCACGCAACACACATACACAACACACACCCACAAATTCATTACAGGCTCTGAGTGCATAGACCGAAGGATTGGTATTAGATTCAGTCTTTAAAAAAATAATAATTGAATGCCTCATTAGAAGGGCTCAATCACCGGACTTTTTGCAGCAGTTGTTCTAATGGAACTGCTACTTTGTATATGCATTTATAAAATTAAATCCATATGACCATTATCTCTTTCATATCACGAGAAGAAAAATTACACCAAGGTGGATTTTAAGGCATGAAGCCATCGTGACGGTATTAAATGCAGACAACTTAAATACCACGGATAAACGCCCTGAAATTACCTATTAGTGAAACCGCCGAGGCACATGCACAGTATTTGCACATATATTTTAACCAGGTAGAATCAGTAACTTGATTGATGGTTGATTTAGTTATTTATTTTATTGGGTGTTGATTGTTGATACAAACGCATCCAAAGCAAAAGCATTAGGATACCCAAATATGAATATTCATGGGTTAAAACAATGGGATATATTATAAAAGAAAACATTAGAAAAAATATCAAACAGTATATGTAAGAGACTAAGGTAGTGGTCTCTTTTAGGGTGGGAGTAGTTCTACACGTTCCCGTAGGAATTTCCGATGAAAGGTTACCTCACGTTTGTAGGGATCAATGAGAGAATGATATGGAAATAAAAACACGAACTTTGTACGTCGAGAAAAAAAAATATAGCGAAAAGGACGCAAATTTGTTCAGTAATCTATGCACTAGAATGAGCGGTGGGGGGGGGGGGACGTGTAGATTCTGATTATTTGTTTAGGTGTAAAACATTCTATTACTTATAGCTACCATACAAGTGGACTCGTAGGTTCATTTGGAATGGTATAGGAAAAGTCAAATTTGAGTCCATTTTCCCATAGGTGTGCACAAGTGGCTGGTGAAACGGTTGACAAATGCCCATAGACGATTTTAAAATGATAGCGCCACCAAGAAGCAATTTCGATGAACTAGACCAAATAGCGACCACTAATTCCACAGTTATGAGTATTGAGGCGGGATGTCAATGATAACCATAGCGGAATTACACAGGGGCCACTCCCACTCTGTGATATTAATAGCATATCCTGATTTATTAGGCATCCCTGATACAAAGCTCTGGCACATTCTGTCAGTGGCCACCTTAATTTGTTCAATAATTTTTTCATCAGATGGTATAAATTCGGAGTGGAAAAAGCCACAACATGCAAGTTACACTTAAAGTCATGCTCCCCGAGGTGGATGGTTGTCCCATGTATATTACAAAGTCCTCGGTTCCATTATTTTAAGAGTTAAGGACAGTGGTATATGCTATAGGAAATTCATTTACATTTCCTTAAACAGCCTAAAAACAAAACTTTTGATTGGAGGGACAGCCCACCCCTCACAGTGGATAAGTTCTCAGTTCATTGGCAGGTAATGGACGATCTGACCCATGGTTCAGTGGGGTAAACAGGAAAGTTTGGTACAGCAATATATGGCAGATATGACTACACAATAGTGATCGGTTTTAGCATTGGACAAAGAAGTTATCTTTAAAAAGGCTCATGATACTGTACAGTAGCTTGACACAATGTTCCCGGAACCACCGTAGGTGGCGCAGCACACGATATGGCTTTTGACGAAACTCTCTCAATTACTTTTCGTAGTGAAAAAAATAGCAGGTACTGACCTAACATGCCCCAGATATCTATGATGTAGCCAACATTTTGAAATTGTATCATGGAAAACGCCTTAGAATTGAGGTTCAAAACAGGTTGGAAAAGCTGAAAACATACGGAAAACAGCATACATCGAGCCAAAAAATTGAATTATGATATAAGTTAATAGAACCGTGACGTCACGAAGAACGTCATAGAGCACTATATGGTTTGTCGCACGTTCTTTCCAGGCAGGTGGCGGCCAAGCTCCATTCAAATGCAAAAACTCACCCAAAATATCAAAAGAAAATTACACAATACAGAGTGCACCACAACAATTTGGGTGTTTTAAATGTTGGTCTGTCATGGGTGTTTTTCCATGACTCACATACGACTCGCCTCGTCGTTTTTTATTCGCTAAGCGAAAGTGGAAATTATAAATAGTGGACTGACCATGCGAACAGATATTTAGTGAAAAGGAATGTTTTTAAAAATCGTGACAATGTCTATGTTCAGGTTGTCATCTCGTACCAAATTCAGAAGTTGTCTGCACATTGAGAAAATGTTGATTGGTAAACCCCCAAAGTTACCCAAATATTGGAAAAATTTCGGGTCAATGTAATTTACACAGATACAGTAGTAAATACGATTTTGCATCTGGTTTGCAGAATTCTGATATTCACGAAAATCCGACAAGTAAGCTTTAAATATAAAATGCACAGTCTAGTCGTCAGTCATTCATGTGAAAGTGAAACATCATCAATAGTGAAAAAGTCATTATTAGATGAACATGATCCGTTTTTGTGTGAGCTTAATCCAACTTCACTCCAACATGAAAATCAGTAGGTGAGAGGATGCATACCCGTAGGGTAATGCTTTCCTCTCACCACCAAGAATACCTCATCAACCAAATTATCAGAGGCGTATCCAGGATGACATGTCCCCGGGGGGCAAACTGAAGATGAACTTTTGGCGCCCCTATGGAAATGAAAGGGCACCCCATTCCACATCTTCTTGAACGTGCATAACACATGTATATAAAGTATTTATCGGCGAGCGCCAGCGAGCCGGAAAAATTTTGGAAATTGTGTCTGCAATGGATATTTTTGTCGGCAACACCCCCTCTCCCATTGAAAAATGGTCTGGGAACGCCCCTGCGTTGTAATTATTTAAACAATTAGTTAAATTTCCCAACAACTAGCATCAACAGATGGTTTTTTTTTCGCGCCCTTCCTTATTTCAGCCCCTTCTTTTGTTTTCTGTTTGACGCCCCTTATTATTCCCCTTTAAACTTAAGGTCCTTTGCTATTCTTTGGCGTCCGTTCCTAAACTATTTTCAACAGTTTCAGTTTTGCGCCCTTTATTTTTCGTTAGCTTCAAATTCCTGGCTATTTTAGCGACCCCTTTAAATCCTTAAACTTTTTCTCAATCCTTGTCCTTTTGGCGCCCTTCTGTTTGATCAGTTTTTCTTTCTTCTCTTCTCATTTTTGGCACCTTTTGGTTTGTCTTAGTTCACTTCTCTTTCCCAATTTATTTCACCACCCTTAATTCTCGCTATTATTTGCTTTTTATTGTCCTTTTTGGCGCCCCTTTTTTTTATTTTTTGCTTTTTTTAAGTTTTTTAACTTTTTTAATTTTTTAGTTAATAATTTTTTCTTCTTCTTAGGCTTTACATTTACAAGATCTTCCTTTTCCTTAAGTTTTCTCTTTCCCTTTAATGGTCCCTTCCCCTTTCAGTTTACTTTTTCTTTCTTTCCATCCCATTCCATCTCTAATTGATTTCGTTTCCTTCCCCTTTCTTCTTCCCCCTTTCTTTCCCTTCTCTTTTCCTCTTTTGGCGCAACCCGTTGGCCACCCGGGGGAAAGCGCCCCCTTTTACCCCCCAGGATACGCCACTGATTCTCAAAAGCCCAGGGGAAATACACAAAAATCGCAAAACAGTTCAAGAAATGTACCAGTACATTGAATTCCCTTCAGCATGCCTTCAACAAACAAGAGGCCTTGGAAGTTATTTTGAATTTTCATTATTGATGGATATCATGCATAATAGGATTGCACATGTCTATACCATCATGATTCCACCCCTCACGGATGAGCTCCCTAAACTCTATAAAAATGTACAGTCCCCCATTCATCTGACAGACGCAAAACATGACATCTATCTCTAGTTCCGAAAAACTGGGTATTCCATTGTAGGTTATACACCAGAATTACGGCTTTACTGTATTG